>CM034362.1:74820753-74925371 GCA_019925275.1 Mytilus edulis | reverse complement strand
GCTACTTGTTTTCCCAATCAGAACAGCTTCCATTTAGGCACGCTCATGTTTGTAGGCGGTGGTGGACAAACAGTTGTATTACAATCCTTACATTGGCATCTATCGGTACACGGTGTAGTGGTGTAATTCATAGGAACAAATGTTTTATTTCCAACTCGAACAAAAGGTTTATCTGTTTCTTTAAAAGATATATCATACGTAACAAGCCTGTTTGACTTTGATCCTACGAACTTAAGAAAGTTTTCTGGGTGCATGCTGATGCTGTCTCACCACACATGCGACTAATTGCTTTTTCGTTTGAATAAGGCGTTCTAACATTGGCACATGAATTAAACATCCCATCCACATAATCACGTGCTACGTAATAATCGACTGACGTCACTATTTTTTGCTTGGTAAAACTATCGATTGTGACATTGGCACTTGCTAAGGTACTCTGATATGAACTGCATACTAATAGACAAAACATGCTGATGAAGTTATCGAAACATACCGGACATCGTATAAATTCTTCTTTTACGAACCCGAAGATTTTGTTAAAAGTAAATACTTGATCCGCGTTACAACATGTTGAAGGCTGATCCCCTGAAATTATTTTAGAAAAATAGTGTCAAATGCAAACACTGATTTGAAATAGAGATGTGCAAGAGTTTCCGTTTATATACAAAATCGATAAACATTTGGTTTTCCTCAGCTATGTAATATTTAACGCATCTGATGTGGATTAAATAAGGATTGAATGGGTTTGGGCAAAACTAGTGTTTGGATAACCTGCAGTCGATACACGAATTATGAGTTCCATACCTCAATCACGTACGGTATACCTTATCGTTGTATGACTGCAGTTGTTTTTCTTTTACAACATCGCATGCGAGGTGACTACTTATACGACAATGGATGTCTATGCTTTGTTTGAGAACAATAAGTTAACCTACCTGGGACCATGAATGGACAGTATTGATTTAAAATACCAACAGCCTCTGGATTGATAAGTGGGGAAGGTGGTCCATCATAAGCACAGCTTAACTTATCATTTCCACATTCACCTCTCATCATACACCATCCACCATTCTTATCAGTAATGTCTGGCAACTAAAATTTTAAACAGCAATTAGTGTATATGACGGGGTTGGATAGGAGCAAAAACCAAGATAAAACACATGGAAAGGTGTATAAACAATATGGTAACTTGTGATAAATCAAGGACACATTTGTGAATTACACAATCGAACTGAAAATGCAGTATACGAAATGAATCTCAGGAATGATAGCAGGCTTACTATTTAGTTATCAATGTTCGATACAGTTGGATTATATCAATAACAAAGTTGAAGAACTTTAGAAAAAAAAAATGGAACAACTGTACCATAAGAATTTAATATATATATATATATATGTCATGAGCAGAAATTATATCTGATTGTGATCATTTTAATATCTAATGATCAATAAAATGTTCAAATAGTGGTCTTATTCTTGATGTATAAGGTCATGCTTGATATTATATACTGTTATGCAATGAGAGTATAATACATTTTATTATTTCGCTTACTTATACACACATAAAGATTAAATCGGCTACGGTTTATTAAATAAATATGTAGATCTGGATATTTTTCAAAGGAAGATAACTCGGAAAAAAACATACATGCCCATAATATTGTATTTATATTCAATGTGGGAAAAATACTCCTTATTGTTACACTTTTCCTTTTACGAATTATTTATGAAAACTGATTACTCCGTAGATGTCACACCTATTTCCTTGTATCAAATTTAAATGAAAAATGGATGATACAAAAGCGGTTTTCAAAATCATAAAACAGAAACAATGTTCAATTCTAACTTACGTGATTTGACGACAAATTTCTTTTTCCGAATAATTTTGTATGTAAGGAACATTTCAAACATTTCAGACAATGATGTTATTAATGATATCAAAATGAGATATCGAGTCAACAAAAAACACACCAAGAGGGTGTTGCGAGTGCTGTACGTGCAAGTCCTGAGTCAGGAGCATATGCATGGTAGTGTATGAAACCCAAGGTAATTATTTTCGATTATTTGTTTTACATTGTCCTTTCGGGGTCTTCTATTGCTGACTTTGCGGTATGGTCTTAGATAATTGTTGAAGACAACACAGTGGTCTATAATTGTTTACTTCCTTGTCTAAATTTGTGACTTTGGGAGAGATATTTCTCATTGACATTAATAACGCATATTGATCAATAATCAAAGAGAACGTGTCGTAGTTTTCTTCTTATGTTTTATGTGTTTCCCTCAGTATTAGTTTGTAACCCGGATTTGTTTTCTTCTCAATCGATTTGTGAATTTTAGAACAGCGGCAAACTACCGTTGCCTTTATTTATAACTTAAAACAAAGAAAAAAAAACAAACGATTATTAACATGATTAATGACATTTATCATGTTTATACTGAACTGAATGCGCAAATAATGTTTAATTTTTAAAATGAAAATTTAAATGCAAACCGTTTTAGAGGGATGCTGACCCAATACAATTCCACAGGCATATCCAAATATAAATACTGTTAAATAAGAAGACATTGTTCTTATCATTTCTAACAGGTGACACATGTGTTACCTTATCAGGTTGGGTCACCTAAATCTGAATCTAAATAAAGTTTAGACAGATACGTCATTCATACGAACGGTTGGGAAATTCAGATTTGCAAATGTCTTAGAGTACAAGTTATTTCTGACTTAAAACTTGAAATTTCCCAGTTCAACCTTGATATTTCTATTTTGAAGATTGTGGTTTCTTCTTTCAAATTTTAAATTTAAATTTGTACATTTTACAAATAGTAGCTGTCATGTCTTTATTTTAACTTGACATTTTGCAATTATTTCAGATCTGACAACTATATATTACATGATGAAAAAAAATTCCACAAATGTTTTTAACTGATACAAAAAATGTACTTTTTTGTTTATTTCATAGTTGATAATATTCTGAAGCAATGAAACAGCAATGAAAAATATCACAATGAGGGAAGAATTAGCCTCTTTGAGCGTCTCTTGCAATACCCTTTCGGTTGAGATAATTAAGTCATTAACAGAGATCAAAGACTCTATATGTATCTGTTACTTGTGATTCCAATTAACAAAATAATTGGCGTCACTTGTTTGACAGGATCGACTAACTCTTGAAGAGCATATGTGATCACCCTCTTTTAAGTAAAATACGTGTTGCTCAGATGTATGTTTTGATGTATTTTTTGTCCACGTGATAGGTTTTTGCAAAGGCGTTGTCCCTTAAACTCGTTATTTTGATTGCCCTCTTGGTATCTTTCTTTTCTGTCTATAAGCCCGTTTGCGGCATGTTTTATGGTCTACTTTTTTTCGCCTGTTTGTCCGTCCGTCAGTCCGTCGTAAACATGTTGGAATATAACTCAAAAAGGTTTGAAACAAATTTTGTTGAATTGTTCATATCTATTGACGTAAGCTCCTTCTCGATTTTTATAAATGTAAGATTGTACGCTTTCAAGTTATGGAATTGTATTCTCGAAAGGGTCATTTTTCTAGTTTTTGGACAATAACAATTCTTAAATGCTCTGAACAGTTTATACGAAACTTAAGTGACTGGTTGATATCTTGTAGATAAGATAGCTAAAGTGGTTATTTTATATAAATTTCTGATAAGATAGTGAAGAGTTATATCGAACTTTATTTGTTGATATTGCGACAAACGTATCTTGAGCTCATGGCGCAGCACTTTCTTTTATACGTCTTGGCGTTTTCTTATATGTTTATTCTTATTTTCGTTTCATGTAATTTTTTGTGTTACACATAAATGTGATTCTTTGCTTTTACTTTTCCGGATCAAGTCATACCAGCATGTTTGATTTTCAAAATCATAGAAATGTCAACTGTTATGATAAATCTGTACAGTAATGATGACGAAACACCCGATAAATCCTTAAATAAAAATATTGCACAGTTTTACTATAGCTAGCATGTGCCAATTATTTGTCAGTTAAGTGTTAACTTTTATTTATTAAAGTATGCATGTTATATTAAATTTTGCAAATGTATTTAAATAATTATTGATTCGAAAATCCATAATAGTTATCAAAAGTACCAGGATTATAATTTAGTACGCCAGACGCGCGTTTCGTATTCATCAGACTCATCAGTGACGCTCATATCCAAATATTTATAGAGCAAAACGAGTACAAAGTTGAAGAGCATTGATGACCCAAAATTCCAAAATTGTGCCAAATACGGCTAAGGAAAATCCTTATTTTTTCGAAAAATTCAAAGTTTCGTTAACAGGAAATTTATAAAAATGACCACATTATTGATATTCATGTAAACATCGAAGTGTTGACTACTGGGCTGGTGATACCCTCGGGGACGAAATGTCCACCAGCATTTGCATCGACCCAGTGGTGTAAATAGTTATCAAAAGTTCCAGGATTATAATTTAGTACGCCAGACTCGCGTTTCGTCTACATAAGACTCACCAGTGAAACTTTAAAACGGATTTTTTTTATGTTTTTGTGTTTACTTTTCTTATTTTCCTTTATTATAAGGCATCATGCATTTGGGCGGAATATGAAACTCTCATTATCGCATAGTTATGAAAACAAATAAAGTCGTTCAACCATCAGCGTTTTAAGTTGCCGACGAATATAATTGCTTTAAACATGCCACAATTATGAGATGTATTAGTTATTTAATATACACTTAAACTCTATAAGATATCTTACATAGTTTATAAGTTATCTCATATAGTGCTTAAGATACCTCATATAATTCATATGATATCTTGTAAAGAGAAGTATATTATATATTTTATAAACTATATAAGATAACTCAGAATTCATATAAGACATCATATATAGCTTATGAGTTATCTTGAAGTAAGAATGTTTTGAGCAATTGTAACTTATACGTGTAATGCTAACAAATCATAGTACATCACTTGCGGTTTTATACCAAAAATGATCGAACAAATATTCCTTTGAAATCGGGTAAGAATTTAAAAAAAAAAGTTATATCTGGATTATTAGCAACTGTTTATTTCGCCTCAAAAGTGTAACGTGTGAATTATATGTGCATACTTTTTATTTTAATCTATCGTATATACTTCTCTATGCCGAAATTATAGTATGACTTTTTAGATACTTGTAAACGTTATAATTTTTTTTTAATATACTGCCAATTATAGGATACGCAAATATTTTTTTTCTCTTTTAGATATATTACCATAATTTCCACTAAATAAATCCATATAAAAAGATTCACGATCAATCTAACTGCTAGTACCAAATGTTCAAATTGATAAAATTGAGAAATATTATAGGGCATGTGTTAAAGACACAACAACCCGATCGCAGAGCAGAAATGGGTAGAATTCAACCAATGGGTCTTATACACAACGACAAAATCCCACAAAAAGAGGTATGCTTCAGCTGCTATATATAAAACTAGTGTATTCCTATTTATGCTCATTCATTTTCACTTAAAATTAAGGCATACGTTTCATTTTATTCAAGAAATGTTCAACGCCTAAAGGTTGACATACAGTTAACCTTTTTATTGCAAAAAATATTTCCTTATTTTAAACACAGCTTTATTTATTGATCTTAATTCTTAAACTATATATTTACCAAACTATTTTTTTTTTTTTATGTGGTAATTTGTCTTCAACCTCCTAAAACTTGTAGTGTGTACTTTCTTGAAAAAAAAAATATTAATTAAGTGCTATTTAAATTTCGAATATTCCCATCACTAACCAAATCACATAATAATAATTATTGTAATTTCGAAAAATCTTTTAAAACATTATATGATGTTTCATAGCTAGTACAAATATTTTTTCTGACGACATATATTTATCATGTAGGGGTCGTAATAAAACCATTTCGACAAAATGTATCCGTTTTCAAGAGCTATGTTGACAGTGCTTCATCCCTACAAAAAATAACAAGCTCATATATTCACGGTTGAAGAAATAACGTGATAAAATGCAGATATAATTATAAATATTGCAAATGTAATGACTGATATGTCAAGGCTTCATAATTTATCTCATTTACAATCGTGACCATGGTGCATACTATTTAGTTGTTCTGCAGATAGATAATGATGTGCACCGTTCAATTGTGGTTCCTTGTGTCTGGTAAGGTTTTGTGCTCTTTGCTTATTTGTTATTTAATCTATGGTTTAAACGAATGTAGAATCCGACGAAAAAAACTGTATTTGATGACTGGCGTTTGCAGTAGTTTTTGCAGATGTAGTTGTTCAAAAACTATGTATATTGTCATATTATACAAATTAATCAACTGAAAAAGGACAAGTGCACATGAATAAGACGATCTGACACTTATAACATAAACGAATGTGACTCTACAGAAAATTTCATACACTATGATGGGTTTCTATATTTGAACAAGAACCATTTCTTCTTGTCCTTAATGGGTACCAATTTACTTTACCTTTTTGTGCATTTTTTGTTCTCCAATATTTCGTTTGCTTCATGCTAATACGATCTCCTACATGTCTCTTATGAATAATTTAGTAACGTTATAAAACTCAAATTGAAACATAACTATTGTAAATAAATAATTACAATGAATAATCCATTGTTTTTTCTTATTCATTATTGCATGAATTTTTTTGAAATATTGAAATATGAAATTTATGGCTCCGTGGTACCCATGAAACCTTACAATTAGTATTTTAATCATATCAAATGTGTTGTAAGCCTAAAACATCTTCCACAATTATTGTTGTGTATTTAACTGATGAGGGCTATAATTATTTCTCATTTGATATGTTTTTTTATCGATTGGAATATATATACTATTAATGCAAGTAAATGACAAATCAAGTTTTACCCGAAGATTGAATGTGGTTTCTAATTGAAGGACCCTTTTCAAATAAAAAAAAAGAATCAACAACTAGGTCATAACTTTATAGAACGTCAATATATAAGTTATATGTTATTAACATTCTTAACCTTGAATCTTTTAAAATTATACTTCAACAGACAATGTGCAATGATAAGATATGCTATTTCTGTTATAAACTAGCGATTCGTTTAGATATTACTCGTTTGCCGCAAGTGCATACAAATACTATTTTCATAGGTATACAAACAATGCAGAACAAATATAGTTAAACAATTGAAGACATATGAGTGTATTCCCTAGCAGATTTAGCATTAATTGAAAAATAAATTTAAGTGATTATTCTGGAAATCAATTATCAATCTGTATCTCAAACATGTCAAAGACGTATTGACCTTTTTTTTTTTTTAACATGGCATGGAGACGAAACATTTGTGCCTTTGACATCTGATATCTTTACGGAAACATGTAACGAGTTGATAATAAGTTTATTTTAATGTTTGGTTGTTCTGTATTTTGACAAGAGCCTGCACAAAAATATCACACAATGGCCAGTTAGCACTAATCTCATTATATTGAGCCTTTTATTTTATTTATTTCACATGTCTATCCGAACAAGCACGATTTTCATATAATTACATTAGATGTATGTTTCATTATAATACGTTATTCTGATTGGCTAACTGTACATCACGTGTTATTCCTTAAGCAGTTGTATCAAACAATAAAACTTATCATTCATGATGACACGAGGTCCCATAATAAAGTGCACAGGTAAAGTAAATAAAAACTTGATGTTAATCGTGTTTTCATGATCCTAGCTAAAAATGTAAGTATAAGTATTGAATGCTTCTTTTTGTAACTTCATAGGGTTGTAAAGCGTTGACCGTGCGCACATTTTTAGAATGAAGCGCTTCCGCGCTTCATACAAAATGTATTGCGGTCAACGCTTTTACACCCCAGTAAAGTTACAAAAAGAAGCATTCAACTCTTAAATATAAGCCGATTAGCCATCGCACATTAAAACTATTTATTGTAGTTTGCATATCTCTTAGTAATTAATAGTTCACACTTATAAAACGCAGATGCATAATGTTGTACGCAACACTGGTGTTTCGTCTATATTAGACCCATCAGTTACGCTCGAATCAACACATTTAGATTGCCAACTCAAACATATAGCTAATAATTAGTGTATACAAACAGTTATCAATGGCAGACAGTTTTCCTGCTTTATAAATATAGATATTATACGTAAGAAATAGACTTATCCTCCTTTGACCATTTTCTTTACTCTTTGTTTGTATAACAACATTCATATCAGTTTAAACAATTTGTATGATAAACTGAGTGTGATTGTGATTGTTTGTTTGTATATTTTAACCAATTAACACAGCTATGAAAACATTAATGTTGTCATATTATCTTGAATAAGAACAAACCCAATACCATGCAGGTCACGTTAAAAGAAATGGAAGGGAACATTATGATAAAATTTGATAGAGCGTAAACATACTTTATGAGTAATACTACAACAATTGATGACACAACGTTGCAAATGGTTCTCATTGTGTGCCTACAATTGCTTCACACTTTATCTAACGTCGACTGACAGTTGTCTCATTGTAAATCATATCACATCCTTCTTTTTTATATAACTATTACTATTTCTAATAATTGGTTGTCACGAACAAACTCAATACACGTCCGAAATTCAAAATAGACATTTGGTGATTATGTGTAGACCTTCATAAATATCCACTTAAAGAACATTTTTTTTTATGAAAATGTAAACAATTCTCCTCAATTCGTCCCTCAACATAGACAAATCAATATTCTATACATGAAGCTCCATTTCCCTTTTGATAATCTTATTAATATGTAAACTGAACTTGCGGAAGGATTGCAATTGATACATTTTCCACTTGAGACAAGATGACGGAGAATTATAGGTCATACACGGTCTTTGTCATTGACTAACACACATGCCAGATAACAATCTAGAAAAACTATTTAATCGTGAGAAATATTTGTTAGAAAAACAAATGAAGCACACATATGAAAAAACAAAAACAAACTGCAACCACCGAATTTTTTCAAAATTAAACGTAAACACTATGAATTTGTCAATGAGAGACATTTTTACGGGAACCAAGCTGAGCTGGGACAGTGTGGTACTTTTTTCGAAGAGACAAATTCGACTCCAGTACTTGGAACGTCTGGTTTAAAAGCGTCCTTGTAATAATCATCCCTTGGTCAAAATAAATTGTTCAAACGTGTGTTTTGATAAATAAAATGTCAAAATGAAACGTGTTGCAATTGTGGAAAACAGGAAAATTTTAAAAATGTTTATGCCAATAAGGTAGATAGGATCTTGGATTAAGAAATACAAGAAAACAAGGTCTAGATCTTTAATAGAATGTGCAAATTTTGAGAGAAGTATGGAATTCATGTGTAAGAACTTTCATTTCAATAGAGACATGATTTATCATATTTATGGTTGTATTTTACAAAAAACTGAAAACTTTTGTTTGATTAAATTTATTCCAACTTTGCCACATAAGGGGAAGCCACTCAAATACAAGGGCAGACAATTCATATCAAGGTACTTTTACATTAGAATGTGTTAGGAATTTACCTATTTTATTTTGTAGCAAGAAACGGGTCCGGTGACCCCATTTTGTCTTTTTCTTAACTGAAAGCATAATATTACAGCTATCTTCTCATATGTTATCTCAGAATTCTATGATGTAGTTATCGCTTTATTGCAGAAAATTGGGTTTTCCATACATAATCTATACAAAATCTGTCAATTTTGAACTCCGTGGAGCGTGAAAATAAGCCCCGTGATCCATTCTTTATTATTATTATTTTTTAAAAAGCATGATATAAACTACATTTTGGCAAATTATTAAAAAAATCTATAGATTATAGTTTAGACACCTTATCTACCTTAGGTACAGTACATATTTGTTGATGTATAAAATAAGAAATAAAACTTTTATAAAATGTAAATCAATAAACGCTATAATGATTAAGTCGAATTTTGATTTGTGAAGTTGACTTTAAATCAAGTTAATATTAACGGAGCATGCATGAATTGACAACAATTGCTAAGACATAGCAATGTGAGAAGGAGTTGTGTGTTATATTATTTTTCTCACCAGAAGATGTTGATCTCAATACTTATTTTGTATATTCCAAAAAATCTGTCGATGAATCTGTTTTTTTGTTTGTTCCGTTATTCATCCCCTATGACAAATATTATAAAAATCAAGTTGGCTTCATCCGCCTCATTTTTAGATTAATATCTCGAATTTGACATACACAGTCAATTCAGTACCAGAATCTATGACAAACGAGACGAGACGATTTTGAAATGATAAATTTCCCCCACCTTTCTAGCAATATACCAACTTCACCTGCATATAGGGTATACATTTCCCAACTTATTTGATATTCAAGAGCTTGCAGCTCCTACTCAGACTTTGTAAAACGTCACCAATGTCTGAGCAGAAAGTTGATAAACTAAGGGTATGTCAAATTACTTTTCGTCCTTTTTCTAAAAAAAAACCATCGGAAGGTACCAAGACCTTGTTGATAGATATTCCGTATCAACTTCACAAATACTACCTGATGGTCTTGATGTCTAGATACTGCGTACTGACGTTTGTTATCATCTCAACAACGTGTTATACTATTCTTTCATTTGTCTTGGTTCTATTATTTATATTACTTTTACTGTTTGATTTGTTTTCTGTGATATCAATTTGACGTGGCTCTGAACTTATACATCCCGTCAATGTGTTTGTAGTATCTTAAATTTTTGCTGGTGTGTTTTGTATATGCGACTTTCTTTATATCTTTGGTTCTTATGACGTGACTCTGTACTTTAAAAGATCCCGTTATTATGTTATTGTACTATTATATGACATTATGTTATTGTTCTATTATAATTTTGAAAATAATTTGAACGACAAACGACAAAATTATTTTAATCGTGTAATGGTATTTATCATTTGTGGATTTAAACAAATTCTGAACAACTTGCTTGACAATTTTAAATTTCGGTCTATTTCTGAAATTAATTCTAACATAACTTTTGATTTTTTTTATATATTCCTATATACCAGCATTCCACTGTGAAATTATAATTGTTCTGAATTAACATTCAACGATAAAATAAAACGACAAATCAAGTTCAATCCACCATTTTCTACATAAGAAAATGCGTATACCAATTCAGGAATATGACAGTTGTTTTTCATTCGTTTAATGTGTTTGAACTTTTGATTTTGCCATTTGATTGGGGACTTTCCTTTTTGAATTTTCCTTGGAGTTCAGTATTTTTGTGATTTTACTTTTTATATCTTCCTAAGTGACTTTTAAATTTTCTGACGCCAGACACGCCAGGCAGCGAATGTTTTTTTTTCATATGATAGATGCTTTTGTGCTTTATTAAATGATTTGTTGTATTGAGATAGTAACACAGTGATGACGGCTGTACCAATATTTTGACTATTTTATCTGTTATGTCTTTTTTGTTCACGCATCGTTGTAAATATAATTGAATTTGATACGACTGTCATACAAATTAGAGGTCTAGCGCTATAAAACCAGATGCATTCAACCATTCGCTACATTTGAAAATACATGTACCATGTTGACGTTTATCCTTGGCTTACATGTTGTATAATAGACTTTCTGTCCTATATAATTAAGAAAGTACCTCATCGTACCTCATTGTTTTAATGAAAGTAGAACCCAATTTCGACCAATAAACAATTAAAAAAAAAAACGTGCCTAAACCTATTCTGTCTGTTTGTTTTTTTCGGACATTGTTGTCAGTATCATGGAATTCTGTGCAATACCATACAAGTGAGAGGTTTAGTTAGCAATAAGTTAAATCCACATAAGAAAATGCTTGAACCAAGTCAGGAATATCACAGCTGGTATCCAATTGTTTGGTGTTTGAGTTTTTGATTTTGCCATTTGCTAGGGAATTTTTACTTTTGATAATATTTAATACCATACAGTGATACATGTAAGTTTTACAAAAAAATCGTAAGACTAAAGTTCATCGTAAGTTAGGAACAATTCAGTATATTTTTTATTCGTCGTAAGTTTTTTGTTAAAATTGATTACAGATCTTTGAGTTTTGTTTCCTTGTCAAATATAATTATAGACGTGTTATATCGCTTTGGTCGGATTGTGATTTTGATTGTGCAATTCAATTTCCTATTAATAATTGTTGATGATATTTAATTTCTTTCAGGGCTGATTGCTATTTTTTCAGCTGCCCAACAGCTCGAAACGACTATCAAGCATACCACTGTCGGGCACGATAATCACCATCACCAAAATCACTATACTGCAAAACCTCCTACTACAACCACTCGTCGTTCAATTCATTTTCAAAGTTAGTATCGGTATTTTTGTTTTTTTAATCTTTATTAAGGTTATTATTAAGGAATATTTTAGGAATAAAGATAATAAGTTAACCATAACCTTTAACTTTACGTTCCGCTATATAGATGATGTTCTCTCACTAAATAATACAGAATTTGGCGACTATGTTGAACGAATCAATCCCATCGATACTACAGATACAGTTAAGTCTGCCTCCTATCAAATTAAAAGCTGAAATCATATCGTTTGTTTTAAAGTTTTGTTTTCAACCGACCCTCATTGTCAATTTCTAGTTGTAAGTCAAGATAGGAGGCAGACTTAACTGTATCTGTAGTATATAAACCTCTGACACATCTTTTTAATATGACTTTAACAAATACATGTCAGTTACTACTATAAGGCCTTGGTTTGTATATAGAAAAACTTATTTTTTTCGGCGTCACTGCTGGATCTTTTGTACTTTGTCACAAAATTTCAACCATGATATATATGATGAGTAATTAACGACTCAAAGATAAAGATAATACAACTTAATATTGATTTTAAAATCTTGTTTAACGCATACTTCTTCAATATGCATTTAGAATTAAAATTAATGGTGGTTAGATAGCAAAGGTTTGCGTGGATGACACAAATAAAAGAGTGTATGCACATAGACAATTTCTATATCACATGCATAAGTTTACTTCATTTTTCTTTTTCAATTTTGATAAAGTATAATATTTCATTTGACAGGTAGAACATGCAATAGTGTTTCACGTAAACATCGTAAGTAAACATATTGTATAAAATATTGTCGAGTATTTAAACGTCAAATAAAACAAATGATTTTTAAGTGGATGATACAATATTTTCAATTGAATGGTGTTTGTTTTTCATAATTTTTGCAGCTATCATCGTAAATGTTGATAGAGCTATTGTTACTCACATCTTAAAAAATCTAAAGCCTCGTGTAAAGAAATTGTCACGTTATTTGCACGCAATGAACCCTTGCAACAACTCTTTAAGTGGTCCACAGGTGGCCTGTTGCAAGGCAAAAAATCTGTCGCTATCCAATATACCATCATTTTCCAGTGGCAGCACAAATTTCCCCAACCATTATACCGGATGGCCGCTTTTAAATTTTTTAGAAAAACTAAGGATTTCCTTACCCAGGAATAGATTACCTTATCCGTATAAAAGTATAAGGATTCTTTTATCCCAGGAATAGATTACCTTAGTCGTATTTGGCACAAATTTTTGGAATTTTGGGTCCTCAATGCTCTTCCACTTTGTACTTGTTTGGCTTTATAATTATTTTGTTCTGAGCGTCACTGATGAGTCTTAAGTAGACGAAACGCGCGTCTGGCGTATTTAATTATAATCATGGTACCTCTGATAACTAATTACAAGACCTACCTATTGCATTTATTGTTAACCTGTTCACGACCTGGACAGGCATGACATATTTACCACTTGAAGTTAAGTAACCAACAATTAATCAATCAATCACATCTTATAAATCGTGATATCCTTTCCCATACTTAACCATGTTTTCACCGCGATCGAGGCATCTTTCTTTAATCATCTATCGCGACTACTTATGCATACAATATAGACAAGTTACAAATTAAAAAAAACGTTCTCTAAACTCATATATTGATGACAATACATTCTCGAAATAATCACTGACCAAAGTCATTCTGAGAGTTATCCTCTTTAATTGGTGGTTCTCAA
The DNA here is from genome assembly GCA_019925275.1 of Mytilus edulis. Classification (NCBI taxonomy): domain Eukaryota; kingdom Metazoa; phylum Mollusca; class Bivalvia; order Mytilida; family Mytilidae; genus Mytilus; species Mytilus edulis. The sequence goes on along the minus strand of CM034362.1, from coordinate 74,911,370 downwards.
CAGGCACTTAAGCTTTCTTGGCGTAAAACAATAAATAAATAAACAAAATAAGCAATAACCCTACACTATGTATTACTGTTCAATGTCTTTCTCGTAGTAGCCACTAAACAATGGTCTCAAATAAAACTCTCTAAACTCTATTGTTTTTGAGTCGTCAATGAACAATGGTCTTTTAAAAGAAAGCATTGAAAACTGACCATTCAGTAGAATTTGTAATTAATCCATTACTTCCGTTTATAGTTATGCAGTCCATTTTCAATAAGTTATTGAAATTTTTTGTGTCGTCTTTAGTCAAACTCAAACCGAATTAGACTAATTACCGGATTTGTAATAACATAAGCAACACGGCAAATATGGAAGATAGACAGTAGTTTGACAAACGCGAATTTGTATCATTGAGAAGCTAACTACACAATCAAACGTGATTCAAACGTTTAGCTGTTTTACAGACTTATCTCCCTGTAGTCTTATATACCACCCTAGGGTGCTGTGAACCAGCTAAATTTTGTGAGCGATTTATTGTTCGCGATTTCCGCGATAAGAAAGATAACGCGAATTTAAAAGGCCGCGACTATGTACTAGTCTGCATCAATTTAATTTGAAAATTACAATTTAGAATCGCCTTAAAATGCGATCAAAAGAGTTACACGCGAAGAAGAGTATCAAAAGTCGTCAATGTGCAGGTTAAATCGATGCAAACGCAAAGTATGGCACAAGAAATAAAGATGTGTTTACATTGACGAACACGCATTTAGACGTACTGTTGCATGTATCAAAAAGTAAAAACACAAAATACTAAACTCCGAGAAAAATTCAAATAATCTTAATCATCATTAAAATTATGGTGCAGGTCACTTTTGAAAAGCTATTCTGACGCACGCAATCTATAACGTGCTACTATCATTTTGACGGATCTTTTAAGTTGATAGAAAAGCAAAATAACAATATGAGAAATATTTTTCGTTTATTTATAGATGCAATTCTGTTGTTAGAAGAATGGGTTAAGAACGATAATTATAATGGTATGTTATTATTGATAGGTATGAGCGGTTTGGCGATCGCTGATTTATCGTACCAACAATTATCGTTAATTGGTTTTAATTTGCAATGTACAACTCATGGTATATTTCCGAGCTTTGAATGCAGCCTTAATTTATTTCTATTACCATACCGTTATATGAAGGGATCAGATATAGTAGTTTAAAAAAAGGACAAAACATACTTTCGGAAGTCAATTAATTTCGTATTATGCCATGAATTAGCAAATTGAAAAAATAGATTGTGTTGTCATACTGTACAATAAAGGAAAACTGCAAATACTTTTTCCGGCTCGTGCAAACAAGTCCATATAAATACATTCTCACAACAGGGAAATAAATGTTTGCAGTTTCATCTCAAAGTCATGAAAATATGTATGATTATTCTAATGTTCCTTTTTTTTAGCTGTAGAAAGATTATATCATGATATATACCATAAAATGTTACAAAATGACAGAAAACGTAAGTACACATCACTTTTTTGTAGCAATCATTTTGTTATTGACGACCATATTGTTACAAAAATATCTCGTAGACATAATGAATATTGTATATATTATTCTTAGCCATTTAGTGAACTCTTCATAATTTCCCGTCGTACATGTTATAAACTTAATTGACAAAAAAAAACCATATTGTATAAAACAGATGACTTTCAAGATCGAAAAAAAAACAAATCCTATCATTTTAGCCCAGGGTACGTATTTATTTGGCCTTTTGACAATTTTGACTGAACGTCACTGATGAGTCTTTTATAGCCTAAACACGTGGCTGGCGCAAATACAAAACTGTAACTCTAGTATCTATAACGCGTTTATATATGTATACGTATTGGTACAAGTAAATACTTATATTTAAAAAAAAACTCATCATAGATACCAGGAATAAATTTTGTGATTACGCCTGACGCGCGTTTCGTCTACAAGAAACTCATTAGTGACGCTCGAATCCAAAAAAGTTACAAAGGCCATAAAAAGTACGAAGTTGAAGAGCATTGAGGATCAAAATTCCAAAAGGTTTTGTCAAATACAGCTTAACAAACAAACAAAATATAAAGTATGCTTGTAGTTTTTGCTCGCTTTGAACGCCGTGATAACATCATGTACATTTAGGGCATAAACTATTTGTTAATCGAGTTGTATACCAGTTTTTCATCCAATTCGGAGTAAACAAACAGACTGTTAAGAGAATAATCAAAGTTTAATTTATTTCTTCAGGTTTCTTGTTTGGTTTTATCGATACACTCGTTGGGCAACATCCTTCTTTTGGACATGGTGGAAGTACTTCCATCAAAAATCCATCACACAGCTATACGAGTCTTCATGATGAAGCTTTCTTGAAGGGAATTCCAGACTGTAATTATAATGTAAAATCACAAAAATACTCAACTCAGAAGAAAATCATTATTAAGGCCTACATTAAACGATTGTTTGAAAATTTGGTGCTTACTTTATGTCGGTGGTCAATATTAAAAGAATATCGATGTCGATGAATTTAAAGAATTTCGGAGCATAACTTATATAATAAAGCAACCGAACATCTACAAGAATCAAAGTTTATCTGATTGAAACATGCAATTGAGTTCTAATTCTGCATGTAGTCTGAAGGTTTCTTAACATACACCAATTGATCGGGTCCGGTTTGTAAGAACATACCAACAATGAGTACATTTAAAAATTAATCATTTATACGTATATGTGTAACATTCCAAATATATATAATATGTTCATTTAGGTATCAAATATAAAATCTTTGTAGACTACACCAATAAAACGTTATACAGTGTAACCTTTCTTTTGTGGATAGTTATCTCATTGGCATTCATACCACATCTTCTTTTTTATCTAATCCGACACCTGAGTATTCCAACATCCTGCATTAACCGACACATTTGCATGGTCGCAAAATAGGCATATCCTTACAGAAAAAACCTTAGTATTCTGACACCCTGCTTAATCCGACATTTTTTTCTGGTCCTCCAGCGTTTCGGATAACACAGGTTCCATGATTTTTATTGTAAAACACAATTTATCAAATGATGTCAAAGAGACATATCAATAATTGTCAAATTTCTTTTTCAATCAATAATTTTGTAGATGATCATGTTGAAGGTTACATAAAAACACACATAAATGCAGAATGCCGAAGAGAAATCATGATCTGGATTGAAGGTGAGAATGATGTTTGGGGCTAACAGATAGGTTTATGGGTGAAGGAAAGTTTGCCTAAGAGGATGTGCCAATTAAGTCAGCTAAAACATCGACCGAGTATACATATTATACAAATATAGCCTTTGTATGAGGTTGATACAAGGATATATTGACCTGAAAGAAGTATATTGACTGAGGACGATGTCCGAAGTCGATATACTTCTTTGGGTCGATATATCCTGTATTGACCTTATACAAAGGCTATATTTGTTATATTATTAATTTCTGACCATATATGTATCAAAATCGTCATTTAGGTTTGTTGGAGTTTTATAGATATTACATTGTCTCCTTGACAATAACAAACTATTAGTTGTTATTTCATTTACTTTTTTTTTTGGACGTTCTTAAGTATTTGAAGATTTTTGTCGTCAAATAATCGATCACAAATATCATGTGTTTCAAAATGTTAAACAATATCCTGAAATTCATTATTCTAAAAATAACCGTGCAATATGCTTTTTGCAGGTCAATATGCGTTTTGCTATCCGCCGTTTTCTCTCTACCTTCGAAAATATAGTTTAACATGTGACTATCCCTAAACGAATCAAATTTGTTATAATATACGAATTAATGATATTACAATGTATACAAAACTATTCATGCACATTTGTCAATTGCTGATTACAACACAGTTTGAAATGATAAGCAGTGTTTATGTGAAGGTGTCATATTATGTGTTAACTAAAAATGTTGTACTGAAAAAAAAGACGACCAAATAGTCGTTTTAGTAAACTATTATTACAACTACATATGATAAGATTGATGTTAATCTGAAAAGAATGTTATGAACATAAGTATAGTTTTAATTAAACTGAACTGTCTAAACTATAGAATACTTGTCATAATACTAGTCAGGATTTTATTTTTAAATGTCTCTATATAATTATATACATTTATATATGTTATTAATAGATCTTGCGAAACATCACAAGTCAAGTCCTACAACTAATGCCACAATGACAGAAACTGGTATGTTATATTAATTAGTTATATACCTATATGGAGTTATTTTCTTTCGGAACCAAAGGTCATTCTTTTTCAGAATCAACCCGGACGATACTATGTGTCAATGAAATATGCTCCAAGGCATAAAATAATGACCTGTGTGAGGTCATTCTTTTCCTTGATAAAAAGCAATCTATAATTTACTTTAAAATTATATTCGTCTGATAATTTATTGTTACCGCTTTGGGAACGTCTTTGCCTGCATTTTGATTTTAAAAACAAATATAATGTGAAGTTTTGTTAATTGATCGCTGCAATACAGAAACATTTTCATTTGAGTGGGACGAATTTTAATGTAGACTTTCATAAAATAAAGCCAGATTTAACATATTCGTGTGTAAGATTTTGAAATCTTATTGATTCACACTCGATAGGTTGATTGATTGTTGGTTGCTTGTGCTTTACGTCCAGTGGGAAATATTTCATACATGTTCAGGACGATACACACTGAATAGGAAATCATACTGTGACTTACATGCATTTATATTCGTCTTCGTGTCAGTTCTTAACTTTTTAAAATTTATGTTTACCTTTTACTCTATCAATTGATCAACTAATAAGAAATTCTTATATTCTATTGAAAATCATTCACGTAACTCACAATAGTGTCGGTTGGGGAGGGTATATGAATTATCCTGATTATCTGTTAAAAAATGTAATGCTATTCAAAAGACAATTTTTCTGAAAATTTCTTTGATTCAATTAAAATTGTTGAAAAATTAGAAATGTCATTACAAAAAAAAAAAAAAACACATACCCTCCTTTTTCCCACAAACTAAGTTGGTACAATAAACTACTTACACTGTGTCTTGTATTTGTCATATATCCGATATCGGATGGTAAAAATTCATTTGTTTCTTTCTTCATGAAGTTACAGTAGTATTTTTATTGTATAGGGATAGTAATTTTTAAAAGGTTTATATCTAGATTAATCAGTGAGTTTTATTTCACATTCTAAATGAGCCGAAGGCCGTATTAAAACCTTAACGCATTAGACAGGAATATCCCAATTAAGTGTGATCGTTAAAATAGGACACTAAATTTTGCAAATCTTTATAAAAAAATAATATTTTTGATGGTAGATAAGTCACATAATGCATATTTTAAGGATTTTCTTGTCGTAGAACACACCTCGCGGTGTCAGGATTGCTCAAAGAAAGACCTCCCTACGGTCGGTCTTTCATTTCATCAATCCTGACACCCCTCGGTGTGTTCTACGACAACAAAAACCTTTACATATGCATTATCTGTAACAGAGTACATAATATTTCAAAATGCTTTACACACTGGTATACATATTTCCTTCGTTTTTATGAGTGTTGTTGTACATTAAAAAAATATGAGGTAGGATGTCCTTACTCTTCCAGGGCATATAAAGTCATTCCTGTGTTAATATGGGGGTTCGTGTTGCTTAGTCTGCTATGTTATGTCTAGTTCACTATTATGTGAACTGTAGTATTTGTTTATGCTATGGCGTTGTCTGTTTATTACCAATTAGTAAGTTTGAATTTCCCTTGAATATGTTTCAACTCTTTCATCAGGTTGTAAATGATATTGACCGATCTCGCTTTTAGAAGGGAGACTCGTCAGCTCTTCATATGTGAATAATTTAATTTTGGATGTTACGCGTGTTCTGATAGGCTAACGTTGTTTTGTTTATCAGCTTAAAGACATAATGTTATCATGTGACTGACGTTATCAAAGTTTTTTAAGGTTTACTTTGGTTTAAAATGGAATTTAGAAATTAATTATATGGATTATCTGTAGTATTTTGTCTGTCTATTCGAAATAACATTAAAAAAAAATGTGATGCACAGTTGAAATTAACCTGCTACGCGGATTATTCAGTGTGCACCACATTTTTTTAAATTATTTATTCATAGTCAGACAAAATATTACAGTCATTCCTTAAATAAATGTTTAAGGCAACGCTAAAAAGAAACCCGCATATTTAGATTTGCGATTTACATTTTAAGCCGACAAAAATACAAACGATTTTCCTATGAACGCTGATTGAGAAGCGACACCATGCCAAACTCACGAATTGAATTAAGAAACAGCTTATTCTATAATAAAACCTAAGAGTTGTCATTCTTCCTATGCATTCTGGCAAAGTATCAAACTGCTGATATAAAGGTTACTTATACAGTACCAAATAAAGGCAACAGTAGTATACCGCTGTTAAAAACTCATAAATCCATGGACAAAAAACAAAATCGGGGTAACAAACTAAAACCGAGGGAAACGCATTAAATATAAGAGGAGAAACGACACAACACTTAAATGTAACACACACAGAAACGGACCAAGCATCAGACAAAATCCCACGAAAATAACAAATATAACATCAAAACCAAAAACATGAATTTGGGATAGACAATGTGAATGTGAATTTACACTAAAAAATAAGAGAAAACAAACGACGCAACGTTAATGTGATATCAATTGCTTATTGAAGCACTCTTCCTGTTATCATTTATTCATGCTTATGTAACTTTTAACTTTCATAAACGTATTTTAAAAAACAATTTCTAGTACATTTATATCAATTTGCCTTGTTTAATTTACAGGAGAACACTGTACTCACTTGCGAGATGCTAATCGTAAGTAAACTGAACACTTACTAAATAAAGAACTAATTGACCATTCCTTTATTTTGTTTATCTTTCTAGTATAAAACATTTGAACGCTATGTCAGGTTTCGTCGATAACTGACTAAAAAAAGGGTGGTTTTGAAATGATTTTTACTTTTTTCTCATTTTTGTTTCGTCCAATTGTATGTTTGTCCATCTAATGAGTGAAGCCTTTTTCAACTGATTTTTATAGTTCGTTCTTGTGTTTTACTGTTATACGACTGTCCCAGGTTAGGGGAGGGTTGGGATCCCGCTAAATGTTTATTTATATTATTTATGTATGTGCCTGTACCAATTCATTCTGGTTGTCGTTTGTTTATGTGTTACATAATTGTTTATCGTTAATTTCTTTCTATAACTTAGGCCGTTAGTTTTCTCGTTTGCATTGTTTTACATTGTTTTACATTGTCATATTTCAGGCCTTGTATAGCTGACTATGCGGTATGGGCTTTGCTCATTGTTGAAGGCCGTACGGTGACCTATAGTTGTTAATGTCTGTGTCATTTCTGTCTCTTGTGGAGAGTTTTCTCATTGGCAATCATACCACATCTTCTTTTTTTTTATAATTAATATGTATTTTTAAAGACCGTACCTTGATATATCATGGTTAAATTTTATAAATTGTGACTTGGATGGAGAGGTGTGTTATCGGCACTCATACCACATCTTCCTATATCTATTTGTATATCTCATCATCACTATTTTCCTCATCTGCATTTTCTTATTTTTATAAAAAAGAAAATATATCGGGCACTGTTTTCTTTTGCTGGAATTTAAAACCTCTTTGATTCAATGACCACTCCCGCAGCTGAAGGCCTTGGTCTTTCCATAAAAAAGAAGATGCCGTCTTTCTTATCGTGGTTCTACTACATCCTAAAGGGAACTACATGTATCCATTTAATAAATATAAGTACTCGATCAATTTGAGTACATACATCAAAGTATTTGATATAATCGTGAGAAGATATTGACATCGGGTGTATGTTTTGTGTACATTGTTGTTATTAAACTTCTGAAATTATAACTATTAAAGGCAAATCTTATTTTAGATGTCATTAGTTTATTAGACGCATGGGAAAGGCATGATCATTTCGCAGGTAAGTGATACAAACTTATGGTTAAAAAATGGTCATGATATGTCATTGGGGTAATTACTGACTAATATTTTGCCTTTTTATGCCCCATTTATGGGCATTATGTTTTCTGGTCTGTGAATCTATTCGTCAATCCTTTCGTATCCGTTCGTCCGTCCGTCCGTCCGTACGTTCATCCATTCGTTCGTTTGTTCGTCTGTCTGTCCCGCTTCAGGTTAAAGTTTTAAGTCGAGGTAGTTTTTGATTAAGCTGAAGTTAAATCAACTTGAAATTTAGTATACATGTTTTCTATGAAATGATCTTTCTTATATTATGCCAAATTACAGTTTTTAACCAGATTGCACGGTTCACTGAACATAAAAAATGATAGTGCTGATAGAGCATCCGTGTACTATGAACATATTCTTGTTATATATAAATGTGTATATATTAACTCTTAAATCAAATTAATCTCAAAATTTTTGCTTACTACAACATGTTAAAAGATAAGAAAACCAATGTGTCGTCCAGTTGCTTAGCTCAAATTGTCGATTTTAAGTTGCATTCGAAGTCAAATTCATGCTCACCGATTTAACTCAAAATCTTATATTTGATTGAAAAGGTACTAATACGATTATCCATAAAAAAGTCTAAAAAATTATACTTGACAATGCTCAGGATTGATAATATATATCAGCACTTAGCGAGCATTGTATTCTAAAAGACATATAGTTAATCATCGATTTGACATCTGGAGACTGCCGAAAGTCATTTAATATGATATTAGCATAAAAATTATCAATCTTTTTTCTGTCTATTTTAATTCATATTTTAGATAAAATATATATTACTTTTCGCATTACCAGTATTAGACTGAGTGTTTTTGCATCGAATCAGCCAATAATAATATTTACCCCATCCACTGTCACTGTTGACATTCTATTCATTTTAATAACTGATCACGCCTAATTTATGCGTTACTCATCTCTAGCCAAGGGATTAAATTGAAGGTCGGATTATTGACTTATATATATATCTCGTTAATAGTGCCCAATTAAAAACTACAACAGTTAAGTTAAAACATATTATACTATTCAACCTACTTATACATTATATGTTTATGTGAAATAAATAATTCCAGATGAAAGTTTCTGTAAAATCGGCATTTATTGTAAATCGCATTTGGTCTATTTTTAGATGTCCAAAGATTGTACTTAGAAGTAGCCTTGGGTTTCCATGATTTAACTGAGACGCATGAAGATAAGGAAAGGGATCACGATGGGCTACATGGTAACGTTTTTAAAGACATAATAAAAAACACTTTCCAGGAAAGAAGAATTTTTTAAACCTACGTAATAACTCAAAAAACGAAAACAACACGTAAAAAATGCCATGCGTCTGAAGCAGATTTCTCGATTAACATTCACAAATAATGCTCAAAACCGAATATTTTAAAGCCAATAACGTGTTAGAACCGACACAACTACGAGAATATATGATATAAAAAGGACATATACAAAACTTTGACTGAGGTAATTGAGACATTAGTTTTATTATAATTTCATAATTCATTTACGGTCATTATAGAACGCTTTGTTATTAAGCATTTAAGCACCGAATTACTGACTACTGAGGTGATGATATCCACCGTGGACTGAACATATGAGCTAAGGCTTCATGTATATTGTGTACAGGGACAGGTTTATATATGTTTTTATCTGCAGGTTTCAGTTCAGATTTAACTATAAAATACAGGAACGTACATTCCGATACTAAACAACAACCAGGCCATCAGGAAATACATCCTTCGTATAAATGAGAGAGTGCGAAGCATTTTTATCTAATTTGATTGACATTTCTAAAAGGTTTAACAATTTGATTATAAACTATATTGTAAACATATAAAGCTAAATCTATGTCAAGTTTTTAAGTCCTTATTCTCTCATAAATATTTTTCAGGTGACGATTCGGTTTCAGATTGTAAGTAAAACATGAATTCATAGTATTTTTTCAAATTTTATACATATATACATTTCCGCTTTGTTTTCTAAACATATTATTGAAAAAGCTGTCTGCGTTACAAATACCAAATAGGTTAGTTTAATATGTTAACTAATTGGGTAAAACCATTTACATAATAAGAACTCCACTGTTAATATAAACAGCAAAAACGACTTTATAAACCAAGGAAATGATTGGTACAGCTGTTTTAGATTTTTTTCTATTCGTATATGAAAGAGAACTTACAAACATTCCGAACACTCAAGTCAATTTAAAAGAGGAAATTCCGTAAAACCTTATCAAATTTAACGTTGGATTCTAATAGCTTACAAAACAAATATAAAGCAACAGCATATGTTAGGGTACACCTGGTTTTATTACTAGATTAACCTCCCATTTAAATGACAGTTGTGAGTTATGAGTGAAATATTGTTCTGTTTTTTTTTTTAAATTGCAAAAGCTTGTATAGCATTTTTTTTTTAATTTACGTTAAGCAGATAGTATAGCCTGCTTAATCATTTCGGTGTAAAAACAGAAGTATCGTTACTTTATCTATCTTTAATAAGAATTCTGTTCCTTTGTGTTTATGCCGTCTCTGAAATTTAGATTTTGATATTTTTTGTGTCACAAAGGTAGCTAAAATAGTAATTGTTTTCCACATTTAGCAGATAGTCTGACATGGTCTATCATGATAAGTTTAAAGAAAGATCTATCATAAATATATGTATCTTAACTTAAAATTGTGTTTCACAGGGTCTTTTGCCTAGTTATTAATTTTAGCACACCTGTTAAGATTCAAGACGAATAAGACCTCGATGAAAATGTATATATGAACAAATATTTATTTAGAGACATCACAGACTACTGATCAATACTCTTGTAACTATTCCTGTTATCGTATTATTGAAGTAACCAATTGGTTGTTCGTGTATTGTAAATGTACAATTAATATTGAGTTATATCTTAGAAGTAATATTTTGTTTTCTGTTCAAAGATAAGCATGTACACTTAAGACTGGTGAGACTGAGTAGTTACTGTAGACAGATTGTATTTGCCTGGATTGAAGGTAGGTAAGGCGTACCGCATATAACTTACGCTTATGTATAAAAAGTAAAAGTAAAACAAATACTGAACTCCGAGGACAATTCAATCGGAAAGCTCCTAATCACATGGCAAACTCAAATGACAAAACACATAAAAAACAAATGGACAACCACTGTCATATTCCTGACTTGGTACAGGCATTTTCAAATGTAGAAAATGGTGTATGGAATTGGTTTTGTAGCGGTAAACCTCTAACTTGTACGACAGTCTCATCAAAGTCCGTTATATTTACAACGTATGTTCCACCTACATGATCTACAACGTTTTTTATTTGTTTTTTGCCCGTTCGTTTGTTCGTGTGGTCGTTCGGTATATGGTTGCATATTTAGTTGAAGACTTTCCACCTTAAAACCAAGGTCATTTTATATGTTATAACTTGAAACATAGAATACGTGTCCAAAAAGGTTTACTTTTAAAAATGTATATCTAAAAAGGGTCTTTATCTTAATTTGCAAATACCTAATATATGCAAGTAATATAATATGAACGTGGCACTGTTCCCAATTTTTTTTAATATAATATAATGTGTTTTCTCTTAATTCTGCCATCACATTCAGATTGACATAACTTGGGAAAAGCATAGATTTATTCGCTGATTTCTTAAGTTGATTTAAATGCTAATTTTTCATCACAAGAATGTGATGTCAATAACATTCAGAAACTACAAGTGTTCTGACAAGATACTTATGTTCTATCGTTTTATAACTCTGTTTAATATGACTCTGATGTGAGTAATACAATATTGTTAAAGACATATGTTGAACATTGTAAAGCTGCTTCAGATCTTTATAGATCTGTTATAACATTTCATTTAATATACTTTAAACCAACCTTTTGTATGATACTTGATTTCGCGTTTTATCCTTTCTAGACCACTTTACGGCTATTAAGTTTCGCGATTTTCTGACAACTTGATGTAGTTTAATGAGGATAGATCCAATTTGAACATATTCGCGAAGTTTTATATTCGAGTTATTTTTCTTAAAGTCGCAAAAAATAAATCGAAAATAAGTTGGTTTACAGTTCTCAATTTCACGAAGTCCTCTCTACCATAACTTCGTCTTAACATGTTTGTATTGTTGTAGATGATGCCAGGAAACACACAGCCCACACCTAACCATACATGATGTTGTTGGCATAATAAAAGACGTCCACTAAGATTTTTTTTTTTATCAAATAAACAGGGCTTTTTTGTCAGCACACACCTGGTTCTATATCTATATTAATTTATATTAAATCATGACAATCAGGGTCGGTTGAAAACAATACATTGAGTCAACACCGATGATTTGTCCTTCCCAATTGTTTATACTTTTAATTTTATTGAACCAAAATTCCAGCTGCACTTGCATCAAAAAAGACTCAGATCCAGATAGAAACGATATTCCAGAGCTCAAAGGTTATATATATCATTATTTACCTGATAGCGTGTTGCTTCTTAAATGTACAGTAATACACAAAACAAAAAAAGTTCAATTAAGTGCATTTGAAATCTTCCCTTCGATTTATGCCAAATTGATTAGCTTTAAACTTTTAAGGATAATACATTGACAGTTCAATACCAATTAGATAGGTTGAAAATGTTAATCAAATGATGTGTGTATGAAATTTTTTCTCTTTGCAATGTGTACATGTTGTTTGTCTCATTTACGCTGAACTATAGATGTCAATTTCTGTGACATCTGGTCTTCTGTATTATGTTGTCTCAATGGCAATCATACCACATCTTCTTATTTTCAAATCACAGTCTAGCATATAGTATAACAATAAGTTGCAACTCGTCTGGCGTATCAAATTATAAGCCTGATATTTTTTATAAATATTTACACCACTGGGTCGATGCCACTGCTGGTGGACGTTATGTTCCCAGTGGTATCACCAGAAGTCAGCACTTTGGTGTTGTCATGAATATCAATTATATACTCTTTTTTTTTTTTAGATTTTCTTGTTTGCAAAATTGCAAATTATTCAACAAAATAAGGATTTTCTTATTCAGGCAAAGACAACTTTAGCCGTATTTGGTACAACTGTTTTTAGAGTTTTAGGGGATCAATGCTCTCCATCTTTATACTTATTTTGCTTTTTTTTAATTATCTTGGTCTGAGTGTCACTAATGAGACTAATGAAGACGAAAGGCGCGTCTGGCGTATCAAATGAAAAAACTGGTACTTTTGAAAAAAATTGCAATTGCAAATGTATGTTAATCTGTAATGTATGAAACAGATTTATTATCCTTGTTTTGCCATATTAGGGACAATGGGTTGACACATTTTCTGAACTTAAAGGAAGAATGTTTTCGTACTGTTTAATGTTTAAAATAATGTGGAAGCTAGAGAATGTTCGAAATCCGTTTTGAAAGAATCAAATACTATCATATTTAAACCAAAAAATAAGACGATTGTTTTATGTTTGATAAGATTTTACTGCCTTATAATAGAAGCACAGTTAAGTCTGAAACCCTATCTCTTTGTTCCATTTATACATGACAATGAAGACATAACGATTACATTTCATATATATGTGTTCCAAACGACAACATTAGATATTTATGTATTCCAAAGTAATTACATCTGCATAGCTAAATAATGGTAACTTCGCCCGGTTGATATCAACACAGCGTTTCTGTCAGGTTCAACACGGTTTATACGTATAAGCATATTGGCGTGTTTAAGTATTTACCGAAAAACTAAGGTTTTTCTTATCCCAGGCATAGATTACCTGATGAAGGTAAATCCAGAAAAGCGATTCAAACGTCAGAAATTATTAAACGTCTTGCTTTCAATTTTTTACATCACTGGGTCGATACATCTGCTGGTGGACTATCAGTCCCTGAGGGTATCATCAGCTCAGTAGTCAGTGCTTTTGTACTGACAAGATTTTACAAACTTTACTAAAATTGTCCGTTTAAAAATTTTGAAATTATTATGAAACTATGGTTTCCACTCCCTCAGGCAAAGTTGGCTTTAGATGAATTTGGCTATTTATTTTAGGTATTTTTTACACATAGCTCTTCAACAATTTTCGGTACTTATACATCTTCGGATTTCAAATGTTTGGCTTTGAGCGTTCCTGGTGAAGGTAAATAGTTCATAAAAGGGCATTAGAAGCAAGAACTTATTACACGTTTGTTTTCATTTTTTTACCTTAGCCGTATTTGGAACAACTTTCTGGAAGTTTGGATCATCAATGGTCTTCAACTTTATACTTGTTTGGCGTTATAAATATTTAGATATGAGAGTCACTGATGAGTCTTATGTAGACGAAACGCGCGTCAATCGTACTAAATTATAATCTTGGTACATTATGTACCTGATAACTATATAAGTAACTGTTTTATTTCAAATTATGTATAGAAAAAAAATCTGAAAAACGGACAAGCAACCGAAGAAACAAATACAAGAACACAAGGACATACACGTTTATGTTGTGACTTTGATTGTAACAACCTGCACATTCGATTTTTTTAGGCTACAGGATTTTTTTCTAAATATCAGCATGATCAGGAGCAATTTATCAAGTCACCTTGAAAATAATTGCTTTATTCGTACGCATACATTTCGATAAGCTATCAATACAAGACTGGTGTGTACCGTTTCGAATTGTTGGTTATATCTATAAATAAGAAAAATTGAGACCTCGGTTACCTTTAGAAGTTTCTAAACACACCATTGATCCCCATGTGACACCAACTCGTGATCTCGTATGCCGATAGTAACATATATAATAGAAAAACAACCTTAAGTACAGTTCTACTTCATTTAAGTAAATAACAATCGTGAACCTTTTTGTCGGTATTATGAAGAATCAAATTGTTTTTTGCATAATGTCAAACAGCTATGACAGGGAGATTGTCTACAAAACAAAAATATGGCTAGCTTTACATCCAATGAAACATAATTAAGAATTAGAGGAAAGCATTTTACAAGATGCATGGAAGACAACATTTTATTTCACCACATAATCAAGCATAACTGAGTGAGAATATTTTCAGGTAGGATTACAATTTCCTACATGATTCACATAAATAATATTTTATAAATGACTCTTGAAATTGAGGTCAAGGTCAAATAAAACCTGCCAATCTTATAACATGTACATCTTAAACCATTGCATGCACACAGTACATTTGATCTATTGATTATATTATCTGAGTAGCACCATAACCCATTAAAATTTAATGTTGATAAATAAACAATGAAAATGGTGCCAAGGTCATATGAAACCTACAAGACAGATAAAAACGTCTTGTGATCACCCAGTACACTAAATATAGTTAATTGTTGTAATAGTCTCTGAGAAACAAATCTAACTACATTTGTAATACAGTGTGGCATTGATCAATTAACCATGCAAAAAGGTAACCGTGACATGTACATCTAACAATCATTCCTGACGTTCAATATATAATTGACATATTGCTTACAATAAAAATGTAGCGATTCAATCACTGAGAACTCGTCATTGGTGAATGGACAGTAGAAATAAAGTTATGTATATTTTCCTTACGTAGAAAATGTCAAATTAAACCTTGATTTATCACTAGCTATACCTTTCACTTGTATGCAATTCCAGTAAAATTTGTTATCGTGTCCACAATGTGAGAACAAAACAAAAAGGCATAACAGGTACAAATGTAAAAAAAAATGGTACAGTAGTTACTATTGTGTTTTTATCTGAATCACTATACATTTTCTATAAGAACATACAACTATTTCAACTAAGAAAAACCAAATGGCTTGTAAACAATTAATATACAAAGCACTTATGCAAAAATGAAAGTCAAGAAAACAAAAATGACCATAGTACAACAATACAATGGCGGAATGTATAAATACCGCGCCACACCATAACTATACTACCACAAAAAGGCATGAAATTTTTGAAGACAAATAAAAGTAGCGCTTTAACACGTAATGGGGATGAATAACAACGTCAGTATATAATGACTCCGACTCATATTAAAATAAGTTTACAATTCACTCGAGCATACTGGTAACTTTTTCCCTGTGTAGCATGTTTAACCTTTTGTATTACTATCAACAAAATATGTCGTATGGTATCTTAAATCTATCATTTATAACATTTTTATATGCTACCATTATTCATGTTATTATATTAGAAAAGCATTAAGGATTATTTCTCTTAGAAGATGATTTGAGGTATACAGGGTTGAAAAATCACAGGTATACTATAAAATATAATATAATTTCAGATATAATCGTCAAGATGTTCTTTAAAGTTCTCTTATCCACATCGCAAGTATAGTTGACCTATAGATATACCTGGTAGTATCTGGGAAAGGGACTGAACTATAAACTCAAAATTCGAAATGCACTACATAAATGTGAGTTCAAGGTAAAAAAAACCATTATCTATTATATTCAACAAATATATTTTACCTATCGCTGATGGTTACTGACGGGTCTTACCTAGAATACTTAATAATAATTATTGATCCATAAAATAAGGTGCAGGTAAGAAAACCTGCGTTTGAAAGACCTTACAAGGATCCGATTCAAAACCCATTTCATAGTTGAAAGAATCTCATATTTTCAGAAAATCAAATTTGGTGATACACATTCTTTTAAATTGAATACAAATGACGTAAAAATTCAATACAGTTAAAATGAAACTTTTGCAAATTCACATGCGAAATCTAGATAATAGTTTACTTTATTTGTAGGTTCCCGTATTTGATAAGACCGTGAAATGTTCGGTCACGATTTTTCATTAAGTCAACTGAACGTTGTCTGATATGTAGGTCACTTATTCATGCATATCTAACTCTCAATTCATTAACATAACGTTCCACAGCTTAGTAAACAAATATGAAAGGAGGAAGTCTTCTAGTCATATGTGCATTCGGTACGTATTTAATTTTTTTTCAATTGAAATATGATATGTTTTGCTATGGAGTACATTGACACTTTATTTTCAAGGTGACTTGAGAAATTGCTTTCTTGTAATATGTTTTCAGAGTATTAGTTTATGCACCTGTTTTGATTGATTGCTGATGAACTTTATTTAAATGGGGTCCTGGTTTTTTTTATCATATAAATGCAACGAAAGAGTACGTATATATATATATATACATAGGCAGATGTGGTATTAGTGCCAATGAGACAATTCTTCATCCAGGTAACAATTTATAGGTCAAGGTACGGCCTTCAACACGCAGCCTCGGCTCACACCTAATAGCAAGTTATAAAGGACCCCGGAATTACTGGTGTAAAACGATTAAAAAAAATAGAAAATCAACGTTCTAATCTATATAAAAACCAGAAACGTGAAACATGTATGAACTACATAAACAGACGACAACTACTGTACATCAGATTTCTGACTTAGAACAAGTGCAAACATTTGAAGGGATTATGCTCATTTAATATCTGTCCGTTCTATAGGAATGTGTGTATTCATAACCCCTGCAACTTCTTTATGTATACGACAAGACTATCAGTGTAAACAGACATATTGTGAAATGTGTCACTATTACTTGTCTTAAGACACGACATGTATTCAAGATATCCAAAGGCATCAGGCATCATTCGCTACGTTGTTTTTTTTTATGAAAGTATGTTGCCGGTACCAATACTATCTTTTAGGATCAAATTAGTGAATATTTGTAGATTCGAACAACTGGTACAGTAATATTTTACATTTGCTGTCATAGGCTCCTTTTTAGAGGAATTCACAGATTACCCGGATTCAAGATTCGAATTGATGTTTAGAAGTTTCGTCAACGCTTAGGACGACAATTATTTGATTTGGTTGAAAAAAATGAATATGTGTGTCGCATATAAGTCCATGGACAAATAGTTGCACTTGTAGATGCCACATTTCGAATTTGTTACGTCGATTGTGACATGAAAAACATAATATATCGCTGGATAATTGCTGGCACTAGGTACACCACAGGTGTCATATGCAGATCAAGAACTGTTGGCTATTTCATAGCTCATAAGTTCACCACGGTGTCTTGAGGGGTTTTGTGTTGCTTAACCTTTATCTAACTGTGAAATGCTTCCTCGTTACTGTTTTGTCGTCGATTTTGATTTTGGCAATGACATTTCTGTTTTATTGGATTCGGGATATTTAGTTGCATCTTGAGACAACATACCCAGTACACATGTTATCGGCTATAAGTCATCGCACACATGTTATACTATTGCTGCATAAGTAGATCACCTTTTATGATGAAACCAAATGTTGAAAATTCTATCTTGAAAATTATATAAACGCTGAACAGTTCGAAATTGCATTTAAATAAGCAAACATTCATTTGTATTTAGAAAAAAAACTATTTGCATACATATATCTTTGAACCTGTATAGATGGTGTCCAATAAACCTATATTTTCATTAATCTTTAACATTATACTTTTGTTTTTTCTAAAAACAAAATGTTTTTTCTAAAAACAAAATGACTTATCCCTGCAACAAACGAAAAGACAATTTGTCAAATGCTCAAAAATTTCAGGGGTCAGGAATTCTTATAAACCAAAAAACCAGTATAGTCTGTATATTGAATTATTAAAAGTACTGTTACACATCTGTGTTGAAATGAATTATCATTGATATGGTGATAATTCTAAATTAACTGTTACAAAATCTTTGATGTTTTTTTAAATACTAAGACTTTTTTACCATGTCTACCTCAGGAATATATTACTTTATCTGTATGTTGCAACACTTATGGAAATTGTTGGTTCCCAGTGTTCTTCAAATTCGTACATTATTTGGCCTTTTAACTTTTTTTTCATTGGAGCGTCACTGATGAGTCTTTTGTAGAGGAAACGTGCATTTGGCGTTAATACTTATTTTCAATTCTGGTATAAATGGTGAGTTTATTTGCTATAAATTAACTGTCAATTTTTACGTTTTTCTATAGGCCTGGTCGTCGTTAGTTCACAAGACTGGCACACAAACTGGAACAATTTATTGTCTAGTATTGCAAGTATGTTGACATTTGTTTTACTTGTAGTCGTTATCAAACAGATCAGACTAAGCTGTAATGAACCCAAATCATCATTGTTATGTCGGGATTAAAGCAGTGTAGACGTACACGTGCATGTGAAAAGTAAAAAAAAAAAAATACTGAACTCCGAGGAAAGTTCAAAACAGAAAGTCCCTAACCAAATGGCAAAATCAAATGATAATACACATCAAACGTATAAACAAAAACTGACTTTTCAATGTCTAGTATCATAGTTTAAACAGCTTTAATGAACACGAGTCTATACTGTTATGTCCAGATTAAAATATTGTAGACGTGCAAGTGTAAGTGAAATTACCTTTGATACCATAGTTTGATACTATGTAAGCTGTAGGTATCACACTGTCGTCTTCAATGGAATATTACTTCACACTTTGTTTGTTTAAACTATAAAACAATGAGCTTTTGCCACAAACTAATGCTATTCACATCACCAGCAATAACAATAATGATAATAGTGATTATTGTTATAAAAATGTTATCATATACAGTAAAACATGTATAAACTGAATATTGTAGAAACAGTTCACATGGCTAAACAAAGCATTGTTTAATTGCAGTTATATCAATATCAAATGTTACCCTTTTGTGAATCTGATGACACAGAATATATATATATAAAAAAAAAAACATTACGTCCCGAAGAAGTTTCGTTTGGTTATGTATCACTGTTATAATATATAAAGGATGAATATAAACGGCACGGCAACAACAATGTTAATGATAAAAATATATCTTTATGAATATATTGATATTCAAAGGGACGTTGATAATGATAAGGGTGATGAGGGTTGTGGTGTTTTTAATGTTTAGCGGGTAACTTTCAAGTTACTAAATCATGAATCAGATGTTTTACTTATATTCTGGTGACCACGTGGTCAAGAACGTCACGGGTTATTTGGTTGATTAATTTTTTTCAGGACGAAGTTCTATAAAAATGCAACAATAACAAACAAAAATTAGTATCAACACCTTCATCAATAACAATAGCACCATAATCATAATTAACGACATGATTATACTAATCCTCGTCTGCATAATAGTCATCATTATCAGCAGCAGCAGTAGCAGCAGCAGTAGAAGCAGAAGCACAATTCTTTACAAAAGAAATGTCAATTATAATACAAATCATAATATTATCTATAATACATTTGTGAAAGAAACGATAATAATCATACCAATATTTATTTTGATAATTGTTTTAGATCAACAGAGTAATAGTACAAAAGACGGTAAGTCGGTAATTACAATACATATCGTACTGTACGTAAGTATTTGTCTACCATCCAAGCGCACCTGAAATCATTTCTGTTCTTTGGTGTCTTTTTATTTTCTATATAGTATTTTGACTATCCCACTGGTATCTTTCGTCCCTCTTTTAAAATGAGCTTTTGGTTAAATCGTAATTGTTTTTTGTTCTTGCTTTGAATATTTTTTTTATGTTTCAACAATGTATTAATGCTTGCACACTTCTATCCTGATACCAGTTGTTTTTGTTTCTATTCGTTCGATCGTTTAACGAGCAATTTTATAAGCATGCAAAATAATATCAATACTAAATATTGCAGGTCTCGTTTTACCTTAATTTTATATTATAGGATTTACATATTCGGCAATACGTTTATATGATTGGTACATAGGGCTTTCGGTGGTGGCTCCTGACGTCATTATATTAATTTCCAATAGACGATTTTGAAGGACTACTTTTTGCAACATATGTAAACAAGCTGGCGATGATAAAAACACAAACCGACTCGACGTCAAAAATATTTATTTTTACTTCGCGTTCATCTTATAGTAAACCAGTTTAAGCTTTCTAAAAAGCTATGAACTGTTTCGCTCTATCCTTATTTAAGTAATATGTGTGCATGTAGTTTTTAATTTAGTATAATTAAAATGTGATTAGATCTTGATCGACATCAAATGAATTTTATTTAACAGTGTGCTTTAAAAATTGTGATGACTTAACATGTTGAAAATTAAAGCATTTACAAATAAACACGACTCTGAAGATGTGCCTCGTTGGAGGTGTACCTAGATTGTCAGAAAGACTAAAACGAACACGATTGAACGATTGACAGTTGATCGGAAATGAAATACACGTAGTTAATTTTCCAGCATTTGATGTCTCATCCTGAGATGAGAGGTGTCTGTAATTCTTTCTCTCATTTAAGTCAATTAATATTTTGCTTCCAATAGCTGTAAAGTTGCTATATCTCTGTCACAACACATCAGAATATATATGTGATAAGTAAGTATTTCAGGATGGCGTGTATGTCGACTGAATATAGTAGCTCTTCATCATGATGCTAGGCAAAAACAAGATATATATGTACTAGTAGACAATCACATTTGAAAATTTGTGTTTTTGTAACAGGAGGAAAGTGTGATCATGAAGACAGAAAAAATCGTAAGTTCTAAATATATTTACTAGATATTGTCTGAAAAATACATCATAGTTTTAGAAAAAAGATAAATTCTTTGCTACATAAAAGACAGTTTTAGGTTACTAGTAATAACAATTTTGATACATCTTTTTACAGAATGTTATACCTACGACAATCTTGACCATTATTCATTTAGTCGCTAATCATTGTTTTTTCAATCACCCATATTGTTTCAATAGTGGAAACAAAAATGAAGTGACCGGTTTTTATAGATTTTTTATTGCAACTTGGTGCTGAAACCCCATTCACAACAGATAGCACGATATTTGTCGTGGAAGATCTGTAAAATAGTTGTCGTGGCAATGTCGTGTAAAATGTAAAACATGTCCACGATGGTTTCACAATGGGAACACAACCGGAAAAAAGCAATTGTACTGTCGGGGAATCGTAACAAGTCGGTGAAACGACAGACGTACAGCAATCGCAAGTTGTTTGGGTTTTTTCAGGTCTTCATGCCATGGATTGCGCGAGTTACTGTCGTGTAACTATCGTTCCACTGTTGTGCGATTCGGTTGTCTAATCTTGCGCTTAAAACAGTTAAATTAAATGGTCCCTATTTGTGACATGGATTTAAGGCACCACAGTTTACATCAATCCATATTGTTGATCATTAATCTTGCTATCAAAGCCATAAGACTGCTTCTAAAAATCAAAACATTTAATTTATTGCAAACATGTAATATTTCATATACAATTAAATACGGTCATAAGTTTAAAGTTGACAAGTAAAGTTTCTCAGATTATAGCATCCTGCCATGGAAGTCTTCCTCGTTCATTGTTATGAAAGTTTTTCATATAAACACGAATCTGTTTCCTTTCTTTTGTTACTTGAGGCCCGACCACCTGGTTAACCTCGTGCATGTTTTTTTTTACTCCAGGCACCCGGGATGATATTTCAATGCTCATCATCCGGTCAAGGTCAGGCGCGTGGAGGCCGGGATAGTGATCACGCATAAGGTCATGTAACACTATGCATCCACATGACTTGTGATCTTCTATGCATGTTTTGGAAACAATATCGAATGTTCGTGAGTAGAACTCACCAACGGTGAGTCAGGATTCCAAATGCTTTTTCCATGATTCGGCGGTCCTTGATGTAATCAAATATTAGCTGGTCATGGTCGAGCATCCTTCCCCTGTACTGCTTCGTCATATGTTAAAGATTGCACACGAGTTGTTCTTATTACCACTTTCTTTGTTCAAGACGTAACCCTTGTTGTGACGTTATCTATTCAGAGTTCCAATACAAGTATCATTGCAAGCAGACGTTCTTATTTCCAAGACTTAATTTGTGTCAGATACAATTACTGCGATATCGTCCCTAACCAAATAGTATGGGATGATGTGGTCATCGCCAGGAAGAGGTTGAGGGTCGGGAAGCAAAGTCGTTTTTCTTTATGGTCATCTCTTAGTGGGCTGTTGATGAAAATGCCAGCATCTGGTGCAGATCCCTTTTAATTGCCGTCGACCACTCCAAGCCATCTATCTGGTGTACTTGGGGTCTGCAACGTCTCCCTAATATATTCATTAACGATGGCCTGTGCAATCACCAGAACGAACCCTGAAATGGTGTTATGGGGGACACGAAGGAGTATGCGAGGCTGTTGTAATTGTTGCAATATAGCACAGGGTCATAGCGAGTTCGAATCCAGGCTGCAGAGGGGTACGGAAGCTTAGCAGTCGACCATTGGTGATGTGAGGGATGAGTCCCAGCAGAAGCTCTTGAATCAGGCTCCATCCGCGTGAATCCAACTAATAACCGAATCCCGCTCCAACCATTGCACCAGTGTACTATACTGCTTAAAAGGCGCCGTTCGATCCATAGACAAACCCAACAACTTCAGGCGTTTTGCTGGTTCCTATACTGTGCACGGGTACGCTAACAGGACAATATTTTGTTGGAGTCTGGCAAGGCGCCTATTCAGCAGGGCCAAGCGTAATGGTTCTGGTGGAAAAGCCATTCTCTGTAAAAGGCAGACGGTACGTTTTCCAAACATTCATTCCCGCCAAATTGTATTCTTTTTAATAAAAAAAGTAAATATGTTACACAACGAACGTACTACTGTTGTACGACAGACAATCAATTTTGAGCGAGCATCGTACGACATTCGATACTAATAAGACAATCGTTCGACTGTATCACGAGTATCTTGCGACAGCCGTGCGTAAGAAGTACGATTGTTGTATTATAATTGTTCATGTTGGTACCCACCACGACAATGTGTTTATAGCACGACTGTGGTAAGACACTCTCACGACAGCCACAAGACAGTGACATGACAAAAAAAGGTAGAGCAAAAACAATGCCAATATCCGCTTTTCATCCCACGACACATGACAGCGCAACGATGCTCAAAATATCGTGCGACTGTCATACGACGATCACAGATGAACCTTGATTTCACCAAATGTTATGTCGTGGCGCTGCATAGATGTGTCAAGAGTTCGTTGTGACCAGAGCTTAATAAACATATGTCAATTGAAGTGACAACTATACAAACAAGGGGATTTATGTTAAATGCTAAAATTAGATATACAAAAAGTGAAGTTATACAATGCAAGCTAGAAAATATCAGCATAATGCAAAAGTATTCGATGTACCAATATTATAAAATGTGTTCCTGACGACATTCCGACAAGAACTAAGCAAATACTTGCAGTTTACTAAACAGAATTTCATATAAATAAAATCAAAAGAATTGATTTCCATTCAAAATTATGTTTTGAAATTTTTGAGAAAATTACGTTTTTATTCTTTATCATTTATTTCTGCAAATTTCTAAAATTTGGTTTTTGATTTTTAAAATTAAAGTTGCATTGACCACACGTTTGTATTTTGTGTTTTTGATTATTTTAACAGATGCTATCGACCTGCTAAATGAATGGATTAAACATAAACATTATGACGGTGAGTGTTGTGTGTTTAAATTGCGTGAATTTTCGTTTGTCCAGGACTTTCTGATATGTTAAAGATTATAAATAGTGATAGATGTCCCGTCCAAATAATTATAAGATCAATGCAAACAAATCTGATGTTCAACATGGTATTGTTTTACATTACAAGTACATTGCAGTGTTTAAAGAAACATGCGTTTTGTAGGTTAGTAGGTAATTAGGCTTAGGCAAATTACCTTCTTTTTCAGTTATACAAAAAACAAGAATACGCGTCGTTGAGTATGCGTAGTATTTATTACCAATGTATTGATATCTTGTAAACGCTTCAGAAAAATATATAAATTTGACAATTTGTGCATGTATGATAATGTCCTACAGACATTTAGATTGGTAATCTGTAGGACTTGTCTACCCATAAAGGAGGGTAGCATACCTAACCTAATATTGACTTCACGGTTCAGCTAACAAGCAGGCTAGCCAAAAATACTAATTTTACATACACACTCATTGCATTTTGCTGTAACATTAATTACAAAAGTAGGCATCTTGATTAAAGAAGAGAACACTTTCTATTATGTTCGTTCATTTACAAGCTTACCATTGGTTCTATTTCAGCTGTTGACAAACTCTACCATGATATATATCACAAAGATTTATCTGCAACCGGGAGGAAAAGTAAATATTACATTATGTTTCTTGGAAAAAAATCTTTAAATAACATTACAGGAACTATTTTTTCTTTGAATCGGATTGTTAAAATGAAAAATGTTCAATTTCTTCTGATTTAAAATATCATAAGTAAGGCTTGTTGAGAGTTTGAAAAATAAACAGTAAAAATTTTTGATTATATATGAATCACGTTGGGGAATTCGAAAGAACAAGCTGTTGCCATCAATTTTCAGTGCATATTGTTAGTGCTATCAAATTTTGAGAGTGATATAATTTTGCATTTAAACAAATGAAATCTACATTTTTGAGTAAACGCTTCCTGTAACACGCTATTTTATGATACATAATATTATCAGAATTGTAGACAGCTGAAACAAATAACATCTTGACATAAAAATCGAGCTCACCGCGATATTACATTTGCAAACGTATTGACATTTTTATCTTCATTGTCAAGTCTGTTGAGGGAACGAAAACAAATATTCTGATTCCCAATTTGACGACAAACAAATATTGGGGTCAAGTAAATAAAAAAATATATTCTGATTCCAGATGTGTAGAAATGCCTATTATTGTTAAATCTTTAAAAACAATAATTTGATTGATAACGACAAAAACTTATATTAGTTCGCATTTTGCGCGATTTTTTTTACTCTAGACATTAGTCTTAAGTATATACATATGTATGCTAGTTATTTCTTATTAGATTGTTTCTATAGTTAAGTTATATTCTAGTACTAACTAACATCATTATGGATGTCCGATCGTCCATTACATACGATAACTATTGTATCAAGCAATGCAAGGAACGATGCTTAGGATAAACTCGGCAAACAAAGAACTTCGGATAAGTACAAAGAGCCGACAACCTTGCTTCAGAAGTTGGCATTTGGTAATATACTTATGTTCAGTACAAGTTGTGTATTAAAAATGAACGTGCGTCTCTAGTTTGTTCTTATTTCTTTTTATACATATAGTTTTGTGCATTTCTAACGAAGCGAAGTATTTGAACACGCACATTAACACAAATACACACTCAAACATATTTTGTTTAGGACAGTGGCACCACTATTCCAGTAATTTTGACGAAGCTTTTATCCATAGCAACAGAGATCCAGATTGTAAGTAGTTTGACTAATCTTTGTGATTTGTAGGCGCACATCAAACCGTTTAAAAATAGGGGCGGGGTCAACTCTCAGAACACCATGATACGTTGAAAAATAGTAATTGATTTTATTCAAATTTAAATGGGGGTCCAATAGCCGGACCCTCTCCCCAACACCTCGATTCCTCCAATGATCATTTTACATTATCGCTATTTTAAATCCAGCTACACTGGACCCGAAAATTGTCAACATTTGACTTGTTGATCTATGTTTTGGAAATGGATTCATTATTGAAAATATCTTTATCACTGTATTATTATTGCTCAGTTTAATCGTAAAAAAACTTTAATAAACTTATTCTTTTAATAATCATTAACCTTTGTTAGAAATGAGTATTGAATATGGGTTTTTTTATTTTGTTCTTTTGCGGTTGTGTGCATACTTCTTGTCTGCCAGAACTTATCGCATAGAACTTTCTCATAACGTTGTGTGTAATATGGATGTGTTGCAACTATCAACATACGTTTTGCTACACCTGAAGTATTCAAGCGAAAATGAAAATAAAAAATTGCACTGTGCTTGAAATGAATATTGGACATGTAACCATATACCTTTTATTTTCTTTCATGTTTATAGATCGTCATGTTGAAGGTTTTATCATGATCAATATGAACCAAGCATGCAGAGTGGAAATAATGGAATGGATTGAAAGTAAGATTTGGCTTAAATTCTCACTCGCCTTGCTAGGCATTTCTTTACCCTTGGTATAAATAAAACAGAATTAAATAATAACTTTGATTGCTAGACGATAACTTCGTTTTTTACTCTAACAAACGATGTATGATAACGTAATAACCAAATATATTGTATAACAAGACTTTTTCAAATATTTCATACAAGAAAATGTCCAATGCATTTGATTGAACTGATATCACACTAATTTATACTTGAATAACTCAATGTACAATATTTTTCAATTTCAACATTTAATACTGTCGTAGTAATTAAGTTGACGAATACAAATGTCGCCACCATTTTTTCAACAATAAAAAAGAATCAGCTTAAAAAAATGATAAACATCTGAGAGGTATATATGGGTGTAACCTCGGACTTCTATCCCTGTGTGCATACAAGAATATGTTTATCAGAAAAATACTTTTGGAAACTGTCATTAATTACGGGTTGACTGTATATTTGTCTATTTCTTTGATGTCTCAACAGACATGCGTGACAAACATTCAAGTCATACAACATTTAACATAAGGCACATTTTTCCTACCGACTTTTATTCAGAAATGTATTTATAGAAATTAAATTGTCGAGTACTTCGGTCGTGAAGCAAAAAGTAAAATCACAAAAATACTGAACTTAGAGGAAAAATCAAATCGGGAAATCCCTAATCACATGGCAAATTCAAATGACAAAACACATAAAAAACGAATGGACAAGAACTGTCATATTCCCGACTTGGTACAGGCATTTTCAAATGTAGCAAATGGTGAATTAAACCTGGTTATATAGCGCTAAACCTCTCACTTTGTATGCGTGAACTAAACAGACATAAAAGATCTCTAATCTAATCTTGCTTGTATAAAGTTTTGACCAGTCAATAGTGTCGTGGAATATAATCTGAATTAAATGAGTTACTTTATTTTTCTCCAGATCTTGCACATCAGCATAATCCGCATGCAGCAACAACTGCAAACCCGATGCATGCTCATGTACGAACTACCGCAAAACTAACACATGCTCATGTACGAACTACCGCTAAACCGACACATGCTCATGTACAAACTCCATCAACACAAGCATCGACGATATCAGTCAGTAAGTATATTGTTTACAATTATTACATAATATCTGAATCAGAGTCTGTTAAGGTCAAACACAAAAGTATCTATGTATACTTATACATACTGAAAAAAGGGTAGGTAGGTAGGGATTTTTATTTATTTATTAATATTTTTAGCATTACGCCTATGTGATCAACATTGTGACTTTAACAATGCTTAATCAAAGACGTTAATAAATAAACAATTTATAGTAGGGAATATAAGTAAGGGGAGGTACATGTAGGGGTATAGTTAACACACACACTTTTTTGTTTGGCCTAACATTTAACAAGTGTTATACGATATACAGTGTTGTACAATCAAACACAAATTTAGGAATGTATCATTTCACCAAAGTGGAAGGTTATGGATAGCTGTAAACCATGCATTAAATACTACCCCGGAAAATACAACTAGACTAGATCATTATTTCTTTTATTAATAATATTTATACTTATACCATATTTTCTATCAAATAGATATCCAATTTTGTGTGGATCTAGTTTTTCTAAAAAAGATGCTGTCTCCCATTTATATTTCATTTGTTTGCTAAACGACTAGTGTCAAATATTTCATCCATGTCAGAACGAGAAAATACATTAATACAACTGATATGAAGTGAGACCACAGAATGAAGGTCCGGAAATGTTCACTGCCAAGGGAAAATGATGGTACATTGTATATCAAAGTAAAAACAGAAATTTTGCTTTGCAATAGGACATCGAAAGACAACTCGACAGATTGTTGTAAGGGTTATTAAATACGTGACTGCGTATTTGTAAATCCCATAAAGGCAAACTTACAACCCTCATTTGCAAGAGTTGTACTTACAGTTGAAATAAACCAAAGTGAATATATTCCTATTCCCCAGTTAGTAGTTAAAAAATCGGCATACACTGAATGGTATTGATAAAAATAAAGTGCAGTGAAGAGTATACGTCAATTACAAGACAACGCAATTACTTAAAATCTTAAGAGCAAAACATGCAGTCTTCACAGTGCATCACTTGCTTAGCTGTATATAACTCCAGTCACTACGTCGGCAACTAGAAAAAAAAGTAGAAACGCCTTTAGTATGTATCAAAGACGAAAAAACAATAATATAAAAAAAAAAATAAAAAAACACAATAACAAAAAACACCATGACGGGTAAATAAAAAGATATTTGTAATGAAACGTAAGGAAATCAGATATCAAAACTCAATGACCAGAGAATTGCATTCGCTTTTGAGCAATATTTATTTAAATTGCTCCCTGCCGTCATCTTATTGCGGAGTCCAAATAATTTCAAATAAGAATATGCATGTATAGTAAAGTATATTTTATGTTGATATATAAAGCAACATCATAGGTGTATTTCCAAAACTTACGAAATATGATGATCAATTCAGTCTGCATGATTGTTGGTGCATTTCCGAAAACCTAATACTTCTGATGCGTTAGTTAATAAGTTGATATATGACTAATCTGAGTAGGGACTTTCCATTTTGAATTTTCCTCGGAGTTCAGTATTTTTATGAATTTACTTTCTACACATGTAGGCATCAAATGTATTCGTTTAGAATGATTAGTGAATTTTTACTTGATTTTGTCAATTTTTATTTTTATTAAGTTTATTGCCATCTCAGGTGATATTTTATAGTCTTTCTATGCTGTGGTGTTACACTGTTATTTCAGGTACGGTTGTATTTCGTGCCTGTTAAAACGAAAAAACCCATATTTTTGTTATCTATTCTAAGGCAGATACCTTTTGTTCAGTGGATTTCGTTTGTCTATGTGGTTCATACGTGTTTCTTGTTTCTCGTTTTGATATAAATTAGACTGTTCTTTTTCTTCTTAGAATTTGTTTAACTATGCATTTATATCAATTGGCCTTGTTTTATTTACAGAGGAACACTGTACTCACTTACGAGATGCTAATAGTAAGTTATCAGAACTCTTATTAAATAAAGAGCGAATTGACATTTCCTTTATATATTTTCTTTCTTTTTTTAACAAACATTTTTGACATATTTCATATTGCATTGATATGTGAAGTACAACAATACTACTTGTTTTGCAATTATTTATTTATAAAAAATATGTTTTCTAATTTAAGGTCTGTTGATTTGTTTAGTATCTAATTACTAATCCTTTTTTTCTATATCCATTTGCTTGTTTAATATAACAATAATAGTTTATAAGTCCATAGTACATCAGCAAAATCGAGACAAGTACTTAAAGTTGATATTTTGAATCCTTCTATTAACGTATAATATAAATAAAAACAATCTTAAACTGAGGTAGCATGGATTGCAATGGTTTATTTTTATAAACTATTATTTTTTCAATAAACAAATTTTCTTTCAGATATTTTTTTAAGGCTACAATATTTACTTGTCCAGATTTCATTTTTGTTTTGTATATATAATATTTAGTTAATACACTACAAACCATTAAAAGTCTGAAATGGCCTATATCTGTACTCGACTGTACTGATTTTTACTCGACCAGTCTGAATTCGTCTGAGATTTACTTGATAATACTCGACTGTAGTCTGAACCATACTTAACAGTCTGAATGTGTACTGGACTAGTACTTAACCGTTTTATACGAGTCTGAACTGTACTCGACCTAGTCTGAACCGTACTCGACCTATTCTGAACCATCCTTGACCTAGTCTGAACCATATTCGACCAAGTCTGAACCATACTCGACCTAGTCTGAACCAACCTAGACCTACTCTTTGTATCTATCAACTGAAATTGATCAATTTAGGATTTTTTTTAATAAAAATGAAATTTGAACAACTTGAAATTAAAAATGTATTCGATATAGCATTGAAATTAAAATTTCACAATAATCAATCATAATATAACTTCAACTCAATATTAATCAACACTTACATCATAATCATGATAATATAGATCAACTTTAAAATATAAATAAAACAAGCTGATCAAATAATCTAAAAAAATGAATTGTGACTAATATTTTTAATATTATTCAAATTCCAAAGTAACAGTAAAAAAAACAAATTCAATTAATTTAAGTATTTTGTGTCAAACACAATGTTAACATGGCATACACAAAGCACTTTAATATGTTCTAACTACCTCAGTACATGTGTGTTTTACAGGTAAAAAGAAAGCCTATTTTCTTAAATTCGTGTATTACTTATCTGGTACATAAATGTATATTAGAAAGGCCTTGCTATTTAATTTAAACAGGATGTTGCAATTTTGAATCAATGTTATTTAGAATTTAATATCTCTGACCAGGTGTGATCTTATTTATGAGTTTGCCCCCAAGCAGAGGTTATACTTTATATTTCACCACTAATAAGAAAAACAGTTTTATTTATTTATTTAATTTTATCCCTTTTTTATATACGATATATATAATACATTTTTTTTTATCCTAAATATAATCAGAGATATATTTCTTTTATAAGGTTAAAATCTTTTATACATTTTGTTGGCTGTTGTTACATATGTCAGTTGAAAAGAAATTTATTTTAACAGTGAAAACAGTAGAGTTTTGTTTGGTCTAGTATGGTTCAGACTGGTCGAGTATTTTTCAGACCTTTGGTTAAGTATGGTTTAGACTGGGAAATAGGTCGAGTACATATCGAGAATGGGTTAAGACTGTTTCAGACTGGTCGAGTAATAGTTTAGACTATTTTCAACGGCAAAGATAAGGGTCAAGTACGATTCAGTACAGTCAAGTATGGTCCAGACTGGGGTCGAGTAATGTCAAGTAAAAGTCAGACCAATTCAGACTGGTCGAGTAAAAATCAGTACAGTCGAGTACAGATATAGATAAAGGCAACAGTAGTATACCGCTGTTCAAAACTCATAAATCCAGGGATAAAAAACAAAATCGGGGTAACAAACTAAAACCGAGGGAAACGCATTAAATATAAGAGGAGAACAACGACATAACACCGAAACGTAACACACACAGACTTTAATGGTTTGTAGTGATAGTATTATGAAATTTCTTATGTAGTTTTTTTTCCGTTATTTCTTCTTCTAATATCCCAAATAAGACAATATCGAAATTAAGTGGTAGTTAAATTTGGACTTTTGAATATATCCATTTATTAAGTTCTTCCCAAACGTCAAAAACTTTAAGACATGTCCAAAATATGTGTCCTATCATTTCTATTAAGTCCGTACAGAAAGTGCATTTATTGTTTTGTGAGACTTTGATTTTGTAGAGTAATTTGTTAGTTCCCAAAATTCTGTAATTAATCATGTATTGGAGCCACTGTAATTTTGAATTTTTAGTAATGTAAAATGGCAGTCTGTATATTTTATTCCAAATAATTTAGGATTTAGGACCAGTTTTCCTGTGATATGATATGTGTTATGTTTTCATTTAAAACATTGTACATGTCGTTTGATCCTTTTGTAGATTTCATCAATATAGAAATAGTAGTTCGTAAAATTGGCCCATAAGGCTTTATAAGCTGATTACATTTAATATTAAGACTTTTCATATAGGAATAAATAGCTGATATTACTCCTTGAAATATCAGAAAGTTGGTATCAATATTATATGTTTTTTTTTAATTCCTGCTAATTCATTAAATGTCCATCATTATCATTTTTTTTCTTTTTGCTTTATGTTTTTTGCTGGAATAATGACAAACGCAAGCTTTAAGCTTTTGTGTTCATCAGGAAAGAAGTCTCCTTCTTTCTAAATAGAAGTTCTACTGCAAAATAATTCAACAGCGTACTTCGTCTATTCAATACCTGTTCTTACTATGGATACAGGTATACTCGTTGGTATCAATTTTCGTGGATTGAGGAAAACTTGCATTTTCGTGGATATTTGATTTCGTTGTTTCTCCGAATTCTGTGGAGCGTATAGAAAATTTGTAATTCTTTGAACATTTGAATTCGTGGTTCACCTGTACACACAAAACTAACAAAAGTCGGTATCCAAATAAATAATGAATCCATAGTAATGTATTATGACAATAAGTCAAGTATCTGAAATATATGCATGTGAAGTTATTAACGTCAGTTGTCTTTTCTTCATCTGTTTACATTACTGTTATTAGACTGATTAAACAGTCGGCAATCCTCGGGTGATTCCGCTACTCTCCTTGTATCCGTTATATGACCGAGTTATGACGAATGACTGATTAAATAATCATAAGGCAAATTTTATTTTAGATGTTATAAGTTTATTACATGAATGGGAAAGACATAATCATTTCTCAGGTAAAACATTAAAGAGTTTATTCATGAAAACGAATGGTTAAATATTGGCACATTGATCAACATGTTTTACAAAAATGTACTAGACGAGCATGTTAATTCCGTTATCGAGCAATAACTTGTATTATTATAACAATAGTCGTTTATAACAATGCAGCTTATAGAAATCGGGCAACATATACCAGAGGAACAGTTAAACTCATCAATCGAAAATAAACTGATAACGCCATGGCTAAAATTTAAAAATGATAGTTCACAAAAACCAACAAAGAAAACTAAATACTGAGCAACAAGAACCCCACAATAAACTGGGGGTGATCTCACATGCATCTGGAAAAAATGTGTTTTAAAGTTAAAAACTAACCAATCATATTTTGCCTTTTTTATATGTAAACTCAAAATTTTTGTTGAGTAAAAAAGCAACAATATCAAAATTGTACAATGTAGTGTATATAACATAGAAACATATAAATGTCAAATTATAAAGCTGAACATTTGAGTAAAACATATGATATAACTCTCCATACACAACTATGAAACTTTTATAAGAAATAAAAATGTCATGATGAAAGATATTGTAACATTGGCATGTATTGTACATAGTATTTTGCCTGCTTTTAGATGTCCAAAAATTGTACCTAGATGTAGCACTTGGATTCCATGCTTTAACCGAGAAAAATGGTGACCAGCATTTAAACAAAACGAAGACATTGTTTGTCCAATCTTATCTATTATTTATAATAACGCACCATATAATGATCTATTCTGGGTTTTTTCTTGATCAATTTTCTCTATTCTTAATATTTGTTCACAATATGCAAACCCCAATACACACAATACTAAGACCATATCAAATGAAAAGCTAGCAATATGTTCTGTTCATGTACGGGTGCATATGTGTTTTTTTTTCTGTTGAATTTAGAATACATTTAACTATAAAATGCAGCATAGTACAATCTGGTATTTACAATTTATTTGTACTATCAGGAGAGCCATACTATGTACAAAGCAAAGAGCTTATAAAGAAAGCAAAGTATTTGTATAACTGCTTCACATAATTAAATAGTTTAATAGATATAGGAAGATGTGGTATGAGTGCCAATGAGAAAACTCTGCATCCAAGTAACAATTAATAAAGGTAAACCATTATAGGTCATAGTTCGGCCTTCACACTGAGCCTTTGCTGACACTGAACAGCAAGTTTGAAAGGGCCCCACAAACAAATAGTGTAAACCCATTCAAACTGGAAAACCAACGGTCTAATCTATAACACTTTTTAAAATAAGGATTTA
Source organism: Mytilus edulis (assembly GCA_019925275.1). Lineage (NCBI taxonomy): Eukaryota > Metazoa > Mollusca > Bivalvia > Mytilida > Mytilidae > Mytilus > Mytilus edulis. Next base: position 74,876,857 of record CM034362.1, on the reverse strand, counting down.
TTTAACTAACCATCAAGTTACAACTACGTCAATGTTTAAGTCAATTTCTTGACAAGTACTACTTTTCAGGTGAAATTTCATCCTCAAATTGTAAGTAAATGGTGTTTTTATTTAATTTCTCGAATTTTGTTTTACATAATTGTATTCCCATCTAATTTGTCATAAGATACCATTGAAAATTAAGTTATTTTTTTTTAAGCATCACACACATAATAAAATTATATATATATATATATATATATATATATATGTCTTGTATTCGGTTAAACCTACTTTTAAAAAAAAACATTTGGATTGGCACGGCTGTTTTAAATTGTATTTCTTATCCATGTATTAAACAACCATTAACAGACAAACTGCACTTCAAAGTTAAATTAATGAAAAGGGGAAGTACATGAAGATTTTAGCAGACAGTCTGGTCTGGTTAATTGTGCATAGTTTCATTGAAAAGAAATAAGTTTCACAACTAGCTTTAGTTTTGACTTTGAAAACATTATATCGAGCTAGAAAAATGTGTGCCGCTTTTGAATTAAATCACATAGCTTTATTATTGACAAGTTTAAGTTCTCAAAAGCTATCAAAATTAACAAAGATGTTATGAGACTTTAACATATGGCCTATAAATATACATGTAAAAGATTCATAAAAAAAATGGCGGTCAATGGGCAAAATTTATTAATCCAATCAAATGGATAAAACCAGAGGATTCCGGAAATATGACAAAATTTCCAAAACATGACAAGCGAACATCCATAACTATACGTTTTCTGTTTAAAGATAAGTCTGTTCGACATAGGCTGTTGATACTGAGTAGTAGCTGTAAGAAGATAGTATATGCATGGATTGAAGGTATGTTAATTAAAACTCGATACATTTTTTTTTTATTTTTGTGGTAATTATTTGGAACTACAACTTGTCTGCTGTTTTTGCTTGTTACTGAACTAATCATATATTATGTTCCACCTACTATTTGAAAATATAAAGATTTAGCAGGACTGCAATAAGACAACTATTCGCCAGATATAATGACATAAATATTATCAATTAAAGTATTTTCTAATTCTTTTGTTTGTCCGTTCGTTATAGGTTAAAATTCGATTAAAGTCATTCGAGCAAGAGAATGCTGTTATATAGCACTACTTCAAACCTACAACGAAAAGCCATTCAGATGTACACTTTAATATATATAAATATATACATGTATATATGTACAAGATAAGGGTTTTGACCGGATTATTTAACATACAATACTAACCGACTTGATAAGAAACGCAACACTAAATTATTTGTTTAAATCAAATTTTTTAAACAATTGTAACAACTAAATGTCCTTCATGACTTCATTGTCTAAAACATAACAGTTCGAGAATTGATTACGTCATTTTTAATGTTCAAATCATGTGTTATGCACTGACACCCTGGTTTCCTCTTATCAATGTATGTGTCAACTGAGAAGGCAATGACTACTTAAGATCAACACCAAAATGGTTGTCAGAATCAACTAATTATGTTGGGCATTGTGTTTGTACTATTTTGTACATTTTGAGTTTGCCTTTATCCCATTCATTATAGTGTGATTTAGTAATTATGCGGTCTTACATTTAGGACTTTAAATGGGTTTTTTCGGCAGTCGGTTACATTTTATTTCAGCTGACGGGACACATTTAAAACATAAAATTGTCTGCCATGGCATTCGGCAAACTTTCGATAAATGTAACAACTATTTATTGACAAGTACTACTTTTTTGCATTCAGTCAACCTAAACCGATTGTTTAATTATTAGTCAGAAGGAGTTTTTGAAAGTTCAAAATATTCTAATTTAATGTTAAGTAGAAGGGCAGACTACTTTTTCTGTGGTTGAAGTTTATAAGCTTAGATATCAAACACAAACAATAATTATTCTTCAAAGATATGCATTTTAAAGATCTAGTTGAAATGTCTGACGTAATGTACTTCTAGTAAAAATATGTTATTCGAATACACCTACTATATGACAATATTGCTTTTATACCTTTTCTAATAAAGAGTTCCATTTCCTTAGTTAATTGTAACTGAGTTTCCGGCTGTAAATCAATTAAAATGTTGTATTTCAATAATGACGAGACTGAGCAACAAAAATCTGAATAAGCCTATAAGAATATTGCAAACAGGAAAACGTGAATGTGCTGTTATCAGACATCTGTGATGTGATGTAATGTCAACGCCATGTTACAAGAAATTGATTACGCAACGTAATTTGCGACAAAAGTTTACGGCCGCAATTGCAACTGTCAATCAAAACGCCGCATGCCCTGGCAAACAATTTCATTCTACAAATGTGTCCCATCAACTAAAACACAAAACAATCAACTGCAGAACAGAACCTATTTAAATCCCTAAAGATTAGCCCGAATAATTACTACTATATTTGTAATCAGAGTTCACGTTGATGAATAAAGTTTTGGTAATTGCGAGAATTTCATAAATATATTTAATCTTTCCACTATTGTTTATATGTTTTTTATCGTTGACAATCTTTTACCCATCTCACTTGGAAAGTTAATATCTCATTGAAACAATTGTCGTCTGATTTTGAATGTCATATATGTTGACGTTTGTTTTCTCAGTAGCGCCAATAATAATTTGAAATTCAAAAACATGCCTGTTCATATATTTGTCATTTGCTCTAACATGTTTATATATGAACAGCTGTATGATGAAAATATTTGAACATCTTTTTATGTTAATATCGAATGGAAACAGTTAAAACAAAAATCTCAACGAAAATACAAAGAATGATAAATAAAGACATGAAAGATATATTGTATTGGTTTTCATCTTATGTGCTCGACAATACAGATTTGCTTAACGTATAGTATTATAATATATAAATCCAGGAATTCCCATAGACATGTATGTCAAACTATGTATAAAGGGACTAAAATCGAAACAAGGGAAACTTTTTGGTCAACATTATGAACTAATTGTCTGATACAATGTCCTATGGGGGTAATTCATTAGAAACACGTTTATTGTGTCATTTATGATTATATGAATACACCAGAATAGTATAAATTAGTCTAAATTAAACACATATTCCCTAATACAAAATGCAAGTCTTTAAATGCAAGTGTAAATAATTTAATACGCCAGACGCACGTTTCGTCTTCATAAGACTGATCAGTGAAGACGAAACGCGAGTCTGGCGTATTAAATTATTTACACTTACAAAAAATAAGACTTATATATTTTGTAATAGGGAATATTTGTTTAATTTAGACTAATTTATACTATTCTGGTATATTCAAATAATAATTCAGATCAAAATAGATAAAAAACCAAACAATTATAAAGTTAAAGAGCATTAAGGACCCAAAATTCTAAACGTTGTGCCAAATACGGCTAAGGTAATCTATTCCCAGGATAGCTATATTGTACATGTTGTATTTCATTGCACATATTTTATTTCAGAATACATATATCTTCCCTCTCCTAACTTCACCTATACATTTATTATTTCTATTTTTCAGATGATGCCAGGAAGCATACAGCTGCAGTCTAATATTAAATTATTTAGTTTGCAATATGAAATACAATCATAATGAATCAAATGTTAGTGTTTAACAGGTCATTTCAATGCAACTCTCCGGGGCTTTAATATTTGTGTTTTGTGTATATTGGTTAAAATATATACCTTATGAATCGTCATACCGTTAATGGGTATGAGTGGAATAGTAAGTTTATTGTTTCCCGAGATGCAACTATTGTCCTAAGGCGTATCCGAGGGTAATAGTTGCATCCAAGGGGACAATAAACTTACTATTCAACAAATATCCAGTCGGTAAGTGTTTTATTATATCGAAAAAGACAACAGACAATAAATGGCAGTGATAAATCAACTATCATTATATAAAACCCAGAAACCCAACCATAACGTTTACTTCATAAATATTTTGAAATGTTACAGCTACATCTTGCACTAACGTCATCTGTGAATACAATAGGTAAAACGCGACGTCGTTTCTCCCGTGGTATTTTCAAAATCCTCCAATCCCGTAACTGCATTGGAAATTCCGCGAAATATAATGACACTGGCGGTCAAATAGTTTCATTGAGGTTTAATAGTTGGAAACTATTGACTGGTCCCATAGTTCAATGCTTGCAATTTGAAAAAAAGTCAAAATATTGTGTACTTGTTTAATATAGAAAATAATATCTAATAAAAACACATATTTACACCATACGTTTAGAATCGACCCAAATGTCATCTAACACATATCACCTATCACTTTAGATGAGGAGCGGCAAGGACTAACATAAAAGGATTACTACAAAATGAATATTTTCTGTATAACGAACAAATGTTTCTTAATATGCATTGAATGAGACGGTGTTAGATCACCGACAACTAGAAACCAAATTGGACAACTGTTATGTTAGTTTAATAATGAAAAAGTACATCAGTTATGGTCACGATATTGTTTAATCAATAAAATGTTTCGAAGCTACTTCAGACAATTGTAAAAATTAGAAGATCAAGTAAGCCAGATCAGTTCATATTCAGATATATTGATGATTTTCTTTGCATCAGCAATCCAAACTTTTCTGATTAGGTTCCATTAATATATTCCTCGAACTTTCAACAAAAGAACCAATAGACAGGCTCCATCAGCCTCATTTTTAAGCTTTAAGCTCATACCTCGATTTTGACACATCGTCATCTCAGTATCAGAATTTATGCGAACGAGACGTTTTTCATTTCAAAATTATCAAATTAGTCAACCTTAATAGCAATATGCCAACTTCACCTCCATATGGGATATACATTTCCCAACTCATTATGTATGCAAAAGTTTGCTGCTGCTACACAATCTTTGTAAAACGTCATCAGTGTCTGAGCTGAAAGACGATCAATCACGGATATTTCGAAGAATGTCTCACCCATTTTATTAAAAAGTTCATAAGAACGTATCGAGATTTAGTTGATAAATATTCCGTATTAACTTCACAAATTATACACGGTGAGTTCGAAGTTTATATTCTGGGCAGGATGTTGTTTATCATCGTAATTACGTGTTATAGTATTCTTTTATTTGACTTTGTGAATATCACTTTTACCATTCATTTTATGTGACTAGATACTAGGTTCAACCCACCATTTTCTACATATGACAGTTGTTTTTAATTTCATTGATATGGTTAAACTTACGGACTTTCCGTTTTAAATTTTCCAAGGAGTTTGGTAATTTCTACTTTTTTTCATACGAATAACGGAGTATTTTGGTTCATTCATATCTTTCGTAGTTTAGTGTGAAGTAAATTTTCAGTCAACTAGTACATATTTTTGTTTAGTGGCCAGCATGCAGTACTTTATCGCTGTGATGACGAAACCACTGTGGCCTTCCACTGCTGATTGCTTTTTGGGTTCTTGACTCTTAAACCCATTCCCCCTTTTCTGTCTATTATACATATCTCATGCATCCAGTTATTTGCAATTGTATCGAACCAACTAGCCGATAAAAGATACTATGTATAACAATAAGCAGTTGTTAAATGACTGCTAATGAGGCAACTCTCCAAAAGACACCAACATAATACAGAAGATAACAAATTTAGGACTAGTAAATGCCCCGAACTGACATTTGTAATACAATTCAAACGAGATAATCAATGTCCTAATTTATGTACAAAATAAAGTACGAAATACAAATATGTTACCCATCAATAGATAATAACCACTGAATTACAGGCTCCCGACTTAGTAAAGGTCCATACAGAATGGTGTGGAGGTTCAACTAGTTTGATGGCGAAAACCCTCTCCTTAATATAAGACAGTTGGGTATTAAATTGTAGCACAACATGAACAAAAACTGAAATAATAAGTTGGAAAAAGCTCATTAGATGGATACAAATACAACTAAGAAAAAGCAATATCTCGGTTTAACATTAAAAAAAAATGCTTCAGTAAATTCAACATTTGAAAAAACGAGAAGTGTATTATATCACTTTTTTATCATCAGTCTAGTTCATAGAAAGCCAGACTTCAACCACTTGATTGAGAGTGATTCAATGTTGAAGTTTTGTATTATCCATAGCAATTACTTTGTTTTATCTTACAAACGTATTTATAATTCATCTATATTCTCCTTTGCTAGTGGTATAACTTTGCTAACAGGAAGCTCTAAAAATTATATGACTTAACCATGTAACTCGAGATAAAATCGCAGTACATCAGTATAGATGCATTCCAAAGTCAGCTCTTCTGATGAGCTAAGTTTGTAGATTTTTATATTTTTTATCATAAGAGTAAATGATAAGTTATTTGATAGTAGTTTAGGAACTAAAATAAGGACCGAAAGGGTATTTAACGAGCTCCTCCTAGCGGATTCAATGAAACAATATTTGCACATGTTACACGTTTTGAACAGTCTTGGTAATAAATACGAAGCAGTGACCTTCAATGTTCCAAACAGGCTATAACTTAAGATGCAGTAGTGATATGGTTGTTTACTATATGACTCTCCGCGGACTCTCTCGTGGACCTGAATGCAGAACTAATAATTGAAATTTTACGAACGTCCTGGTGTAAATTACACCATGCCACCACCACAGTGTTGGCTGCTGAGGTGGCCGGTAGGAGTAAAACCAATTTGTAATTCTAGAAATTTTATTCATATCCTAGATAAAACTTATTAACTCTTTCATTAATATCTAAAATGCTAAAATAAGATAGTTGAATATCTTTAATACTGAATTTTATCAGTATTGTTACGTTTCATATAGATTTCACATTTTTATAAAACACTCGTTCTTAACAGATATTGCAGTCCACTGTTTTAACTTGGACAAAAGGATCATGTCTTACATTCGATGATAAATAGTCTCAATTTTTTTTAATACTGACGCAGCTAATGTATTCGCCGTTTATATTCTTTTTAGTTGTTTTGGGTGAATAAGAACTAATCTATGTTATTAATGTTGGGAGGTATACCATTAAGAATGATAGAGTAATTAAATACACTGGATATGTTGAAGTAATACATACATCTTTTGATATATTTGATTTTTTGAATTTCATGTATATATCGATACGCAGGAACAGTCTTATGAGACAAAAGACGCAATTATACGCGTACATTTTGAGAGCAGGATGAAAATAAAGATTTTGTTACATTCCTTAAAAATGATTAAACAAAATTCGTGATATCAGTAGAGGTTGCACTTTGTAAATTACGTGTGATTTGCAAGTCACGCCTCTTTTGAATACGCAGTAAATACTACTACTGTTTACAAAGTTGTTGCCCTGGATGCAAAGTATTTTTTTTAATTAAGACTTGATTGGAGAATCAAATGGATATAAATAAAAATATCTATTTATTTAACTTACTTTTCAGGAGGACTGGAAGACATTTGGGTGTTGAGTCAAATTTAATGGAAAAAGTCAGTGCGAACCTACAATGTTTATAAATGGAGGGCAGTAAAACTTGAAAATATGCCGCACAGCTATATTTTTTTATTAGTGCAAAAAAAAAGTAGTGCATGTGTCCTTTCCAGGGAAATATAACATTCTCCTGGGTTGGAGCTTTGGAGAAAGAGGTCTATGGGTAAAAAGTTATGAATTTGCCTGATGGCACTAGAACTCTTGAAAGAGCTCACAGATTATCTTATATGCTGGATAAAAGAATATTAAAAGAAAATCTTCCCCGTTTCTCTCCAAGCGGTGATCATTTACCGTGTTGTCTTATCTGATGTAGGTAATTTATTTATTTTTTACATGTCTTGATCTGAGTTTTTTTTTGCAAACGAATACTCTTGAGGCTGTTTTGGGGCCAGTCGTTTTGTCGGTAAAAGTTTGTTTTTCTCATAGTCTTTTTCCTCTTGATACTCATCATACATTTTATATAGTTCATGCTTTTTTAGCATCTCTGGTCTGTGTACTGCTTTGACTGCTAATATAATTTATGTTTTTCATTGTGTCGATTAATATTTTTCAGACCTCGGGCAGCACGACTTCCTGGTTCGATGGGAACACCAGCCGCTTTACAGAGTTTAACGATGTATTCTCCAGGGCCATTATTTACATTGTGTATAGCTGAATGTACCCTTCCTTTGTAGTTTCTGGTAAATGTTACATTGCTAGGTACAGTTGCACGTATTGCACGGTTAGTTGCTTCAGCTTTTTTTGTGTTAGTGTTTTTGCATGTACGGTTTAGCATGGTATGTCCAAGGCGATATTTTACGCATTCACGTAACAATGCTGCTGTGTTCTCTGATTTATTTAATTTAAAGTTATTTTCCAGATAAGCTGACTTTTCAGTCCATGTCTTCACACTGTTCCTATTTGAACAAACAAGGGAATATTTTGTACATCCGTTATGATCGCCCTGATAGCAAGAAACTATAGCATGAAATGCATATGATAGGTGATTTTTTACCCGTACAGATTCCATATTGAATTAATCAAAGGCAGCATTGTACTCTGCCTGACAACGTGCTGCCATATCTAATGCAAACCTTTTTAGCATTTTATCTTTCATTAAAACTAATCGTGCCGGCAATATTTCCTTCAGACCTGACAATTTTTTTATAAAATTTCTATGATTTGCGGACACATGTCTTGTATCTAGAAAATGAATTGGCTGAGTATTGGTTGTATTTTGCCTATGCTGTCATGCATTTCAAAGTTTGCGGAACAGTGACCTTTGTGAGATTTAACTTTTGTTTTTGTTTTATGTTCACTCTTATTTGAGCAAAGCTTAGACACTTGTGTTGTGCTAACACTGCTGCGCTTATAAGTATTATTTTTTAACATGTTATATGTACATTGGATAGCTGGTTAAAATGGTGTTTCACCCATTCCGGAATAAATTTGAGCCGAATCCTTATGATTGTACTCCTTTATAATTTCAGAAACAACATAAGCACTGTGTTAATAACTTGAAGTGGAAGCAGCTGGTGAAATAGAATCAGAAGGGCAGTAAAATTTGAAAATATGCCGCACAGCTATATGTTTTTATTAGTGCAAAATACAGTAGTGCGTGTCTCCTTTCCAGGAAAATATAACATTATCCTCAAAACTTCCTGAATGAAGAGTGACTTCATATGCAAATTAGGCAGTTCCTATGGAAAATTGCATTGCTGGTTTTACACATTCAAGTGCAACCTAGAGGAAGGTTTAGACATGTTGTCTTGTCACATTATTATTTGTTTTTGAGATCAGGGGGATATGCTGTTGAAATGTTTCCTTCAGAGATAGTTAGATTAGTTTATGGTAATTTTCAAATTCTTTGTCCCTGTTTATCAATCGTATCGAGTTGTCAGAACTTTATATTGTATATCACAATATGAGAAGTGAGCGAAAAAGCTCCTTGCTTCGCCGTGGTTATTTTTAGGTTTTGAATTGCAGTTGAACAGTAATTGATAATCTCTTAAATTATTGATTAATATTCGGGCTGCATTGCAACTTTAGAACTAATTGTGAAAAGTGCTGAATTAAAAAAAAAAGCGACTTTCATTCGGGGAGTGCATTAACTTTTATTATCCATTTTTGTCTGATGTGTTTGTGCTTTGATGTTATCATCAATGTGTAAGGATATTTGGTTATTGTAACGGAACCGGCGAGGAAATGCAAATTTCAGCTAGTGGTTATAATACCAGAAGTCATAATTATTACTGGAATGTTGATAGGTTTTATAAATTGCTTTTATTTCAAGGAATAAAACATAGAAGATAATAAGATACAAGGACGGATTCTTAATAATCCTCGTCTATTTGATTAGTTATGAAGTCAACCTCTTGACAGCATTCTTTTTTTTGCTGTACAATCGTATGTTGATAAGCACGAGATAATGAGATATCACACGAAAATAATTCACAATGTTTTTAACTGGCAATCTTTTTGTGGTAATCCAATAAAAAATATTTATGAAAAATCAAATGATTCTAGTCTTTTTGAAAAATCTTAAAGTCATGTCCGCAAAACAAACGACACTGGAAGGAAAAACGATGCTTAAATAGATTTCAGAATTACAAATCAAGATAGACATTGGTAATGGTAATCCATTTCAAGCAAAAAGTAAATGCATTATATCACCTCAAATATAAGTATGTTTTGAAAGATTTTTTCTCGCAAATTTGACATATACCAAAATGTGAAATAACAAAAAATACCATACTCTGATGAATTGCCACCTTTAACTCAATTGTGAACAATGCTGATTTTGAAAAAAGGGAATTTCAATCGGGGAATGCATTTATTGTCGTTATCCATTCGTTTGATGTGTTTGTGATTTTGATTTTACCATTTGATTAGGGACTTTTCGTTCAGTATTTTGGTGATTTTACTTTTTATGTTAACAAGGCAGAGATTTTTAGCCCGTGATTTTACCATTTGGTTAGAGACTTTTCGTTCAACATTTACTTCCGAGTTCAGTATTTTTATGATTTTACTTTTTATGTTAACAAGTCAGAGATTTTTAGCCTGTGATTGATTAGTAGTATATTTATTTTTTTTTTCAATTTCTTTATTTTGTCAGTTAAATTTCCTCTTAAGATTTTGAATGTTCCTTTGGTACCTTACGTGTCTCTTTGTTTGGAAAAAAGTTTAAGTTTACAAGTTCAGTAAACTAATATTATTATATGTACTCCTGCCCAATTAGTGTTCAGGATTTGTGTGGATCTCATTACATACTTATTCATGTATTCAACAAACTGTATAAGCATTACCAGCTCAGCTCTGGTGGCATCCAAATATGCACAAACATTTACATCTCCAGTTAGTTTATCATGCATACTACCATCTCACGTTCCTTTTTGAAATAGTTTAAGATCTAATAAGTTTCAGTTTAGCATTTCTAGGTAATTTTACAGATATCATTATAAAACAAATAGTATATTGAATGAAGTCTAAAATAGATATTCAACAAAATGGAATAAACCAATAAGTGGGACCGATCAAAAAAGAGACAACGGAACGTGAGACATTATGCGTTGACAAAGCGAGTGTTTCTAACCATAGCTGCATCACACACTATGCGAATGCATAATCAGTAAACTGTCATATGTATAAGATGATATCACGACGTCAACAAATCATAAAGGAATTAGTTTTTTTAAAAACAGTAGACAATGTAATTATCATATAAACTTGACGTAATTGAAATTGTTATGTTCGTATTAAAATTGAAAAAAATTACGAATATCGAAAGAAGAATTTAATTTAATTTACGGTTCTCAACAGTATGTCACCTGAGTGGTAATTAAGTAGAAGGCAAACCTTTAATATTCTTAATTATTGTTGCTGCGACACAGACTTTGTAAAAGGTCATCAGTTTCTCAGCAGAAAGACGAACAATCAGGTGTATGTCGACAAATGGCATACACATTGTATTAAAAAGTTCATTTGAAGGTATCAATACCTAGTAGATAAATATTCCGTATTAACTTCACAAATAATACACAATGGTATTGAAGTACATATTATAAATGATCTCAGTTTATCAATACGTATAATAGTTGAACACTTTAAAAAAACTGAATGAATATGACACACTAAGGAAGGTGAGTACAGGTGTTAATCTATTTTCAAACTACAACTCGAATTGACGCACACAAAAAATAGTGCTTAAAAGTGCAAAGAAATTGTTCTTAGAGGAACTCACCTGATAAAGTTGAAATATATCGTGTTACAAAGCACGATTTCCAGTTAAGGAAGTTACAAAGATAAACAAAAATGCAACCACCTTCCTACTTTGTCGGTGTTAATGTTTGCGTATATTGTATATGTTCAAAGATAAACAGTTCAACATTATTTTTTAATTTAATGTCCAATCAATACTTGCGTAAGTAAATTTTTGCATGTTCAATAACATTCAGCTTGCATGATAAGCTATCGCCACTTATCTTCAAACCAAAAAGTCAATCTGTAATTAAAAGTAAATGCCAACTATATACTAAACCATGAACTGAAAGTCTCGATATGCTCTATATAAATAAATTATGTAATTTATCGACTACAAAATAATTCAATGATATTATGAAATTAATTAATATTTTGACGAATTATAAAACATAAAACTAAAAGAAAATTTATCACCAGTGACTTCACAAACACACGTTTTAATCTGATTGAAACTTATGTTTGTCCAGTCACTCTGCATTATTTTGAATTTGAAGTTTCTGTATAGGTTTATTCCTGTATTCAACGCAAAAACGATTGTTTTCTTAATTTAGAAAAGCATACGTCAAAATTCGTGAATATTCCTTTTCTGGCCTCCAATCGAGTTCACTGTGAATCAATGAAGCATTTAAATTGTTTTGGTCAATAATTAGGCTACTGCATCAGTTAAACAATTTGTCATCTAAAAAAATTGGAAACAAATACATAATGCCACAGTTACTTATAAAAAAAGTGTGAACAAGCTGTTGGCTTTTATTCAAGACGTTTCCTGGAAGGGCCTCTCTTCAAACAGAGTCATAGGGCTTCACGAATAGATTATGCTCGTACAAGATAACATTGGGGGTGGCCCATCTGTTAGCATTTCCTTTTAACAGATGAGTCCCGATTTTCACTCCGTTAAGTGATGGACGCATGAGAGTATACCGTATGCAAGGTGAACGTTTTTCGCACCCTTGTGTCATGAAAACGAATCTTTTCGGAGATTGAAGTGTAATGATAAGGGTCGATATATGTCATAACTGACGCACACAGTTAAAATCATTGATGGTAATTGTACGCTTTTAGATATAGGGATGAAGTTCTTGGGCCTATTGTTCTGCCTTTTATTCGACAACGCGTTGTCAACTACGTGTTCTAACAGGATAAAGCTAGATGTCATAAGGCAAGGATTTATATGGAGTATATTGAACAAAACCATATTCGGGTTCTCCAGTGGCCAGCATTATCACTGGATCTTTCTCCTATACAATATTTATATCAACTTGGTAGACGTGTTCGAGAAAGACGAATTCCGTCTGAAACCTACAAGGTTTGTGTTTAGCTCTTATAAAGGAGAAGAACAATGTCTCCCTAGGCAACAATTTGACTTTGATTGGATCTTTGCGTCGTGGGTGTGAAGCGGTGGTTCATGCGATAGGTGGTCATCCTCGCTATTAAATTCCGGAAACTGAAATTCCAGATCATGACATTGCTCCGTGGATATTTGTTTCAGAATCTGACTGGAACGTTATATTTTGTTATTGTGTCACTTATAATGTTAATTTAAACGTATACCTTCTATTTGTAATTCGTTTTTACTAAATGGTGAAATATTATTTTTGATTAATGTGTTGTATCGTTTAGTTTGTTGACTAGTATATACGTCAGTTTATTTATTTTTATTATTTTCAAAACAAACTAGCTTAACACCTTGAAATTTGGTGTGTTTCAGTAGGTTTTCTGTATTTTTTTCTTCCATTTAGAACATGTAGATGACTCAAATAAATACAAAACATCTGATTGGAAGTGATTTTCATTAGCGTAATTATCAAAGTCAAGTTTTTGTTATAGTAGTTCAGGAACTAGTTTAAGAACCTAAATATTATTTGAAGAGCTCCTACTAAAGAGCAAAATGAAACGAAAATTACACGTTTTAGTTCAGCTGATGTAACCAAACCATAGTATAGAATGGCCATCAGCAAATATGCAGTAATGATATGGCTGTTTACTATGTGTCTATCTGTGGAGTGCTCTGACTTAAATGTAGAACACTTCATATTATTAATCTATCGAACGTCCGTGTAGTAATTTCATCAAACCACGACCATTGATGTCTGTTTCTTATTCTACACATAGACGTATTATTTAATTTATTATTGATTAATTATCACTTTGAAAATGTGATATTCCAATGTATATAATGTTTAATTTCTTTAGATGAGAAAGTGTTCAACAACTTGTATTTTCGTTTACACCAATTAATGCATCACAATGAAAGACTATTTAATGACCGTGCTTTCAGTAGATAGTTTTAAAATTATGGGACGCTATTTTGATCTTATTTCATTTTTTATTACTCTCGGTCTCATAAGATATTGCGGTCGCCTTTTATAACTTCGGCTTATACATTATTATAAATCAAACCTAACTATCGATGAAAATCCTATATATCGATAAGCAGGAACAATCTAAGGTGACTTACGAACAGCTACATTTATACGCGTGCATTCTTAAAGCGGATTACAAAAGGAAATGATGTTGCAATCCTTAAAACAATCAAAGTTTTCGATATCACAAACTAGTCAAAACATTTACTAAATTTTATCATCGGTATAAAGACATCATTCGTAAATATAGCTCACCATGCAGACTTCTAATACGTTCAGGTATTTCACATCCAATTTATTATGGTAATATTCTTTATAAAGCACAAAGGTGTCAGTATTCACCTCAGAAACTTACAAAACATTTGAATAGACTTATTAAGAAGGGATATAATTACGATACTGTTGTCAAGTCATTAAAGATTGCATATTTTGGCGTTAATATTGAGTCACTGATAAGGTCTTTGCATCGGAACTAAACACATTTATTCTAAAAACAGTTGTTGGCATGACACGGGTTATGTTCTTCTCATATATGTTATGATGGTATGATACTAAACCCCTAACGGGAAGGATTGTGCCTGATTTTCATATGATGAAATCATAATCTTTCAGTCAGTTTAATTGAAGTCTGGAGCTGGCATGTCAGTTAACTGCTAGTAGTCTGTTGTTATTTATGTATTATTGTCATTTTGTTTATTTTCTTTGGTTACACCTTCTGACATCAGACTCGGATTTCTCTTGAACTGAATTTTAATGTGCGTATTGTTATGCGTTTACTTTACTACATTGGTTAGAGGTATAGGGGGAGGGTTGAGATCTCACAAACATGTTTAACCCCGCCGCATTTTTGCGCCTGTCCCAAGTCAGGAGCCTCTGGCCTTTGTTAGTCTTGTATTATTTTAATTTTAGTTTCTTGTGTACAATTTGGAAATTAGTATGGCGTTCATTATCACTGAACTAGTATATATTTGTTTAGGGGCCAGCTGAGGGACGCCTCCGGGTGCGGGAATTTCTCGCTACATTGAAGACCTGTTGGTGACCCTCTGCTGTTGTTTTTTATTTGGTCGGGTTGTTGTCTCTTTGACACATTCCCCATTTCCATTCTCAATTTTATTTAAAGACTTACTAAATGGTATTCGATTTCGTTTGATATAATTGACGCCTATATATAAAAAAAGAAAATGTGATAGGAATACAAAGGAGACAACTGTTACAATGTTTTTTAATATATAAGCGAGATTGTATATAATTCAAACAATATCTTATTTGTCGATTTTCATTGATCAGTTTGCCATGTGACCTATTTCAGATATGTTTCTTTATCCAATTATTATATTGTTATTTAGACCAAGGGGATATGCTTTCTAAATTCGTTCGTTCAAAAACAGTTTGATTATTTGACAGGTATATTCAAATTGTGTATATGATTGTACTTGTTGTTTCTGAATAGCATCGATTGGTTAGATAAATACTGTGACTGCATTTTCCTGGTTGTAAGTATATTATACTTAGGTTTTAGGAAGTGGTATAGATGATTCATAGTTCTTTTGAAAAAAAAATCCGTCCTGTTTGTTCCCTTGTTTCATATCTTCTTGTCGGCTGTATAGTAGAATTTTTTAAATGTTGAACGCAGATAATTGATGTATCGTTGTATCATTGAAATCATATCCTTTTATAAGTAATATCTCCTTTTTTTGTATAAATGGTTTATCATACTTAACAAAAAGAGCGAACAAACTCTCTTTTTCGCCGTTGTAACTGTTTGTTATTGCATTGGAATAACCACGTATATTTTTGTGTGGATATTCGGGGTACAAAGCCATTGCAACATCTTATATATTTGGAAAACTTTGGAATCCGGATAGGGAATAGCAATTGACGGCGGTTGCATGCATGCTAGAAAAGCATGTTTTGAGCAGGTGAGTAGTATATATTTAATTTCTTTCCACTTTTTTGTCAGTTTATTTTTGGTTTATAAATTTGAGTATCCTTTTTGGACCTTTTGTCTCAATTTGTTTGGGAAAAGTTTATGTTTGCAAGTTCTATAATTATGTACTCGTGTCTCTTTTGGGCATGCTAATTCTTATATTCATCGAAATCTTTCTAACATAATTGTAAAACCTTACTTGTATTCAGTTCATCTCGTCTGCTACCAAATGCAAATGCAAACCTTTTTTCTAAAGTTTTACCTCTTGCTAGTTTATTTCAAATACTACCAGCCAACATGATTTTAAATTTGATAAGGTTTATATCAAAATCATGCATAGCATTAACAAAAACTATATGTTTTGATCTGTTATATTTTTTTCCAATTTTTTTCCAATTCAGATATGTACCTGTAGTTCAGTTTTTACTGCGTTCCAATGCTGAAAACTGATTCAAAATATCACCTGTACATGTAATATATTGATAGAAATGTGTTGAAAGGACGTTTGACAAAATAAAACCTTGGAACTTAATAACGGAGAAAATAGAAAAATCTCTAACAGGCGTTAGATAGTGACAGTTGACATAGAGATGTCTCCAGCCACGAATGCATCTACGACAATGCGAATCCATGCTCAGTAATACGTCAAAATCACAAGACTTCAATATTACGTCAACCAATAGTAAATATGGTAACGGGATAAACAATCTTGACAGTTATATGTTTTTTGAAATATAAGAGTACATATTTCATTGTTTAATACATTAAAATAATCGAAGTTGTTTCATTCGTTGGAAAAACGTGAGAAATATAAATACATTTCATGTTGAGCAGGTTCTTGTATGTTGATTATGATAGAAATAGGAGTCCGTCTTTAAACACCAACTCAAGCGGGAATGTTTGATAATTATATAAAGAAGAATGTTTTTTGAAATTAGGTATTTAAAAGTATGTCATCCGAGACGTACCGGTGAGTAGAAAAAAAAAAACTTAAAAACAACAAATTCAGTGTTTAGATTTTCAACTGTGAACATATCTGAGTAAATCATTTATTAATGGTAGCTAATGAATTTTCCTCTAGATGTTGAATTTTGTTAAAGCTTTAAAATTGATACGATCTCGTATTGACGTATCAATATACACTTTTGAATTCTGAACTGGTAAACAATATAGGATGGTTATCGTTTGGTGTGTCTATTTTAGTCACAGTACAAAATGTCGGATAACAATGTAAAGTTTAAACTTTTACACACGACTCCATATGCCTGACATGCGTATATCAATATTGCACACAAAAATCAATACACACATGACAACTTTGGTTTCAAGGTAAGAAGATTTATCGTATATCATTCAGTTTTCCTAAAAAAGTAATATGTATTGTAATTACATATTAACAAATTTGAAATACAAAAATAACTGATAACACTTTACAAAAATATAGTCACTCCCGAATTAATTCATATGACACTATTGGTTATGTCCAAAAATGTCTGTTTATATCATCCCCTAGAATGTCGATTGAGATGAATCTTGAAAATATAGCCATTTAATTGCCATTAGAGAAATTATGACAGATTCTCGTGTTTCTAGCACTTGTCTTGGCAATTAAAGGCTTACAATTACGACGACTAAAATGGGAATTTGCTACAAAAATAAAATAAACCATGGACAAGTTGATATGATTAAAATTTGTCATGCATAGCGCTAAGTTTAGTTCATGTTAACAAAGAAAATACACCAACATTTAAAGGTGAATCACAAACGAGAAGACAAAACAATTCACTTAATTTACTCGTACACATAACAGGCGTTTCTCGAAACATGTTACAAGAAATCGAAAATATGGGATATCGAAACATTTAAAATGTATTAATAATAGTTGTCGTTCGTTCATGTAATTTATACGTAAAAGTGGTACAGTTTTAGTCGTAATAGGTGTTCCTATGGGAAATTGCATTGTCAATATTTACAGAAATGCAACCTATATAGGGTAAAAATAAATTTGTTTAATTTCACTGATTTTAAAGAAATTAACCAAAATATGAAGTTTTATAAATATTTAATAAAGATTGATAGAATCCTAGGCCTTAAATATGATGACGCAGCATAAATTCACAGGTTACAGTGTGCATAGTTTACTTAAAGTCCTGGATACAAAATCAATTCATAATATTTGCATATTTGTAAGTTAAATTGTTAAGAAGTGCTTATATTTACTCTTCGCAGTCATTGAAACTCATAGATCCTTCCTGAATATTATTTATGGGGTATTTGTGTCCTTTCGATAACCCAAAAGTAAGCCGCATCACCTAAATCTGTTTTTTTGTCACCAAGGCATAATAAATACAAGCTAGAAAAACAAAAATATCTCAAGAAAACTTACAATAGTGTGTTCTATCCTGAGTATGTACTAAATATTCCAAATTGCTAGAAACAGCAGAGTGATTTCGGAAATTTGAGGCCCCAGGGGCAAAAACATAGCAAATTGCCTACCTCCTAGGTCATAAAACAAATAATTTAACTGGTAAATGCTATGATTTTATGATTTTATATGTATTGATATAGAAAACAATTACTATGCTTGGAAGTTATGCAAAACTCAGATGTTAACAGTCATCACTACAACATTTTAAGTGAATTTAAATCTCAGACTGGTATCTGCATACATATAACTATTGCAAATATGGCTTTGTTTGAACACTTCTAGTATATATATTACCTAAATTGTGTCAGATATATGGTTAGAGATGATACTAAGAAGTCTAAATTGACCATTTGAGGCAGAAAATGTGTTCTTTAATTGACAAATAGTCATACAGTAAGATGTGGACTGGAGACAGAGGCTGGATTGGATACTTTATATAATCTTGAATGTTGTACATTTGTAATGAATGACTGCTAAACATTACATTTTTAGTATTCTGATATGCTTTCAATATGTTATCAAAACAGTTTTAAACAGGTTCGATGAATTTTTTTATTAGAAAATATGCAAATAGGGTAAGCTAGCAATAATTAAAGTCTTGTTTTCAAATTCTTTAAAAACTTGAAACAGGGGAGGAGGTATAAAATGTATAGTAAAGAAAAATTTAGAGTATACGCACTGATTTCTTTAAGACTATTATTCTGATAAATGAGTATTAATGTGAGAAAAACTGATTTTAGAGAGTTTTCTATTTGAATAAATGTCTGTATAAGAAGACATAAAAACATCCGTGACAAATTAGTGACATCTGTATTAGCAAAGCAGCCTACTCCATCTCCCGTTTGCTACAAACAATGTGGTCGAAGGAATTGTTTGTGTTGTAAAGCTGCCAATACAAGCAGTTCTTTCATCAGCTCCACTACTAAACAAAATTGTACCATCTACTCAAATTCCAACTGTAAAACGGAGAACTCAATTTATATATTAACATGTGACACTTGTGGCATTCAGTATGTGGGAGAAACAATGGACAAATTTAATATTCGGCCGATAACTATCGTTCATCGTACAAAACCAACATAAACTATCCTCTCACAAGACATCTTCGTTCAACGAAACATCCTTTTGATAATGTGACTTTCCAAATCAAAGAAGTCAACACCGAGTGGGACACCAAGTGAGAAGGAGAAGAGAAAGATTTTAGATCCACCAACTCGACAATTTAGAGCCTGATGGTCTTAACGAAAAAGACGAGTAAAGATACATTAAAGATAAATAATAATTTAATAAAAAGCATCGTCCTTTTTATCCCAAAATATTGGTCAATGGACGTTGCTAAATCAAAGTGCAACATATACATTGACCTTCAAAATTTTCGTATTTTCAAGGCAGCTAAATTCAAGTGCAACTTATATATTAAGTTGCAAAAGTTCTTTATCATCTACATCCGATTTCACCTGGATAAATGCTCGCTTGATAAAGCTAGTTGGTCTAGCGAAATATTGCGTTTATTTCATCATTTTGTAAATATTTTAAACATTCTTATATTTACATACTAAATAGTGTGTTAAAATTACATTGTTAGGCAATCTATAAATCTATTTGTGTAATTGCATTAATCTCTTTACTGATTAATTCACACTCCCATAGATTTGTATGTCATGTGCTGCTATTTATAGGCACTTAACAAAATAAAATTATGTGTACAATTATTAAATTTCAAACCTTACAAATACATTATTTTAGGTTTTAAATTTTAATTAAACATGTCACGTAAGATTTACTTTGAAAGGTGGCTAAACGACAGGTCGTCTCGTTTGTTTTTAAAACCTCTTGGGTAACTTAGTATTCACTTCTTTTTACAGCTTAACTATTATTACGACGTTATACAAACTTCCCAGTTTTGCATTAGTAAACACAGTAAAAATTGTTTCGTTTAGTTCATTTATTTAGGTCATAGAAGCATGTATTTATAACAATATGAAGTTTAACTTGTGCAGACGACTATGAAATATGTTATATCACCTTTAAATCAATACATGTATAGCATATTTCAGTCTTATACTAGACAATGTAACGAGCACAAAGCGGTCGAGCCTAAGTGTCTTACTTTACCTGGTGGTTCTTGATTTCTGTAATATTGAAACCTATTTCGACCACAAGAATATTTAGTGTACACATTATAAATCGAGTAATATATGCATTTAACGTTCAAATTAAGACTCAGACTAGGTTGTATTATCACTCAACACGATTAAGCTCGCTACTGAAATATTAAATATGATATATTCCTCGTTCTGCACTCATGCCCTCGATACTTGTCCTTGCATGATAAATAATATATCTATTAATATGTTCTGACATATTTTGGAGCCTGTGTCTTTACTTGAATGAACATTTTCAAGCAAAATAAGTCTAAACCATTATGTTACATAATAACAGGTTTAGATCTCTAGAAATATCATAATGTCAGGGGTTTATCTCCTTTTAAAACAAGTTGTGGTTGTAGTAAAAGTTCAGGAAGTAAACATTTCAGAAGACATAAGAAGCTGAAAAAAGACAATTATCTTTTTATTATTAAGGAGATATTTTCCTTTTTCTATTTTTAATGTTTCTCTTATTAATCGATATCAGTCTTTGTCAGTGTTCACCTGCATCATCTATTTATTCGTTTTTCTAGTTGTTCTATTATTTTAATTATCAACATTTAAACTCGGAAAGTAAATTGTAAAATACATAGCAATATTGATTAAAACCTGTCTCCTATTCATGTATTTGACATAAGCCACAAACGTAATCAATTAGTGTTTGATTCATAACAGAAGTGGATACAATTATTTCTTTTAGTTAAATTTGTAATTGAATTGAATTAAATCATGTCGACCTTGCGAAATTTGATACATAAAACTTAATGCAAGTTTTTCTTAGTAAATGACCCCAAAGGTGACTGGGAAATACAAATATGGTCACTTGGCAGTAAAACGCTTGCCGAAGTGGGGCGTCCGTTTGTCTTTGCGGGATGTATTAAGTTTGCAGTCACGTCCGGTCATAATGGGGAAGTTAAATCCGATGTCTCGTGTAAAGAGAATGCCACGCTCTTTGCACGTTAAAAACCCTTGCAAATACTCTTTGAGGGTCCGAAGATGGCCTGTTGCAAGGCAAAATTTCTGTCCATATCCAATATACCCTCATTTTCCAGTGGCAGTCCAAATTTCCCCGACCATCATCCCAAGTGGCCTCTATTATGAAAAGACCTACCTATTGGATTTATTTTTAACTTGTTCGCGTCCTGAATATGCATGCAATACTTTCCACTGGACGTTAAGCAACCAACAATCAATCAAATCTTGGTGAATATAAAACATATGATTGTAGGCTTATATTTGACAATGTTTTTTTTAATCTCTCGATTTTGAACTTGCCTGCATTTCCAACGCGTGTCATCTTCACCTTTTTTGTTATAACGTACAATTGATAAGTTTATTTAGAAATAGTTGGCCAATTGCAAAATAAATGAAATGTTGATATTAGACTGTGAATGTTGAGAACGAAACAGGAGTATTGAAAAGTTTAATGTTAAAATGTTATTAAAAGCGAAAGTTTAATGTTGAATGTATATAAGGGAAGTTTCACAATTGATTAGGACGAGGTTTGGTCAAGCGTATATTTAAGTTTCTAAAAACATCAACATTGAACTAATCGTACGACCTGAGATATTGTTGTGGATCATGCAATTGTTATTTTCTTCAATCAAATTATCATTAAACTAATCAAGCCAATTTGTCAACTTGTTTTCTAAATAATTATTTGATCGTTATTCTTTTAGTAAATAGTAAATTGTTCACGCTTCTTCATGCAAAGTTATAGAAAAAAAATATAGAGTGATGTATACAGTAAAGAGTGAATATGATTATCAAATTTCAAATACAACAAATTCAGTGTTCTGATCTTCAATGTAGATCTTAAAATGGTAGCGAATGATTTTTCTCTTAATGTTGATTTTTGTTCACCTTTAAGTATAGCTTTAAAGTTAATACAATCTCTTATCGACGTATTATTATACACTTTGCAATTCTGTTATAGATAATGTATATTTTAAGGTTTTTCTTGTCGTAGGGAGGTCTTTCTTTGTGCAATCCTGACACCCCGAAGTGTGTTCTACGACAAGAAAAAGCTTACAATATACATTATCTGACTTATATACCGTCAAAAAAATATTATTTTTTATCAAGATTTGCAAAATATAGTATCCTATTTTACCGACGACACTAAAGCGGGATATTCTTTTTAATGCACTTCGGTTTTGAAACGCATTACAGCTCATTTAGATTGTGAAATAAAACTTCTACTTCTTCTGTATATAAACATTTATTATTATCCATACACAATAAAAATATTACTGTAACTGCACGACGAAAGACCCAACTTCATTGTTACCATCCGACAACGGTGTATGACAAATACAAGACTCATTGTAAGTAATTTATTGTACCAACTTAGTTTATGGAAAAGGGGGAATGGGTATTTTTTTTCAATTTGTAATGACATTTTTATCACGGAAAAGTGGTTGTTTTTTCAACAATATTAATTGAATCGAATAAAATATTCAGAAAGATTTTCTTTTGAATAGCAATTATTTTTTTTAACAGGTAATTAGAATATAATTATATACCCTCCCCACCCGATCTGTTTGTGAGTTACGTGAATGTTATTCAACAGAATATAAGAATATCGTATTAGTTGATCCTTTGATAGAGTAAAAGGTATACATAAATTTGAAAAAAGTAAAAAAACTGACACGAAGACGAATATAAATACACGTAGGTCACAGTATGATTACCTATTCAGTGTGTATCGTCCTAAACATCCATGAAATAATTGCCACTGGACGTTAAGCAATAAACCAAAATTCAATCAACCTGTTCAATGAGACTTACACACGAATATGTTAGATCTGGCTTTATTTTATGAAATTCTACATTACAATTCATTTCATATATATGACAATATTTCTGTATTGTAGCGATAAATTAACAAGATTTATTTGTTTCTAAAACCAACATGCGGGCAATGACGATTTCTTTTACACCTATCAACGATTGAACTTTAAAAAATAAATTCCCAAATCGGCAACAAGAAAACTATCAGACGAATATAATTTTGAAGTAAATTATAGATTGCATTTTTTTGTCAAGGAAAATAATGACCTCGCACAGGTCATTATTTTGTGCCTTGGAGCACATTTAATTGAAACATGGAACCGTCCAGGTTGATTCTGAAAAATAGTTACCTATCGTGCTGTAAGAAAATAACTCCATATAGGTATATAAGAATTAGTAAACAATATAGGAAGGTTATCGTTTTGTATGTCTATTTTAGTCACAATAGTTAGCGTCGGATAACAATGTCAAGTCTAAACTTTTATACATGACTGAATATTCCTGATATGCGTATAGCAATAATACAAACACAAAATCAATACACACTTACAATCTAGATTTCAAGGTAAGATAAGTTCTAATTGTTTTGTATTTTTTAACAAATTTGAAATACAAAAATAACACTTTACAAAATGGAGTCACTCCCGAATTAATCTATTAGTCTATTGTTTATTTTCATAAATGTCTGTCAATGTTATCCCCTAGTATGTCGATTGAGATGATTCTATAAAGTATAGCCGTTTGCCACAAGGACAATTATGACTGGACGAAATTTTGACTGGTTCCCTACACTTGTTCTTGCAATTCAAGGCTTAAAATTACGTCAACTTAAAAGGTAATTTGTTATGGACTGATTGCCACAAATATAAAAAAAAATGACATGTTAAGGTTGATCACAAAATAAAACTTGGTATGAAAAATATGCAAAATATACACATCTTTTAGTTTATCAAGGAAGCTCTGAATTAACTCGATATTGTGGGTCAAGACAGTTCATGTTTTTTAGCGTTTAATTTAGCTTTTTGACAAGAGACTTATCCCTTAAAGTTCGCTTTTTTGCAAATTTACTTTTTTATCAATTAAATAAGAAATGTATAACTATATTACATAGTTTATAAAAAAAAACTTCAAATTGATAATTTGTAAATCTATATTGTACACAATATATATTTTCTAGTCATATATATCCAGTAAATTTACAGGATATATATGACTCTTTTGACAGCTTGTTTTCTAATTAAAATTTTTATCGGGAATAGATTATTGACACAATGTAGCAAATTGTTAACAGAGTTAAGTGTACAGACATGCTTTATTAATGTTTGAACCTTAAAAAATACGATATTCAAGGTTAAAAAATTCGATCTAACACGTCACAGAAGATTTACATTGAAAAATGGCTAATCGACTAGTCGCCTCGTTGCTTTTAAATTTATCTTTCTATTTATTTGTTCTCGCTTCTTTTTACAACTTAAAAGTTGATACTTTCTTGAATTGACATAATTATAAAAACTTCCCTGTTTTAGTAAACACAGTAATTTGTTTTATCGTTTAGGGCATTTTGTCAGTTCGTTTTGAAATAGTTGGCAAATTGCTAAATAAATAAATATTAAAATTGGATTTTGAAGGGTGAGAACGAAAAAATAATATTGAAAAATCTAATGTTAAAATCTAATGTCGAAAGTTAAACATTTGTGTTTTAAGTGAAAGTTTAATGTTGAATTTGGCTCAAGGAAATCACAATTAAGAAGGACGAGGTTTGATCATGCGTATGTTCAAGTATCTTAAAACATTGATATTGAACTTATTTTACTGCCTGAGATATTGTTGTTTATAACGCAAATTTTGTTTTCTTTATACTTGAACATTGAACTCATCCTACTGCCTGAAATATTGTTGTGGATCATGCAATTTTGTTTTCTTTATACTTGAACATTGAACTTATCCTACTGCCTGAAATATTGTTGTGGATCATGCAATTTTGTTTTCTTTATACTTGAACATTTAACATATCCTACAGCCTGAAATATTGTTGTGGAAAATGCAATTTTGTTTTCTTTATACTTGAACATTGAACTTATCCTACTGCCTGAAATATTGTTGTGATCATGCAATTTTGTTTTCTTTATACTTGAACATTGAACTCATCCTATTGCCTGGGATATTGTTGTGATCATGCAATTTTGTGTTTTCTTTATACTTAACATTGAACTAATCCTACTGCCTGAGACATTGTTGTGGATAATGCAATTTTGTTTTCTTTATACTTAACATTGAACTTATCCTACTGCCTGAGATATTGTTGTGGATAATGCAATTTTGTTTTCTTTATACTTGAACATAGAACTTATCCTACTGCCTGAGATATTGTTGTGGATAATGCAATTTTGTTTTCTTTATACTTGAACATTGAACGTATCCTACTGCCTGAAATATTGTTGTGGATTATGCAATTTTGTTTTCTTTATACTTGAACATTGAACTTATCCTACTGCCTTGAATATTGTTGTGGATAATGCAATTTTGTTTTCTTTATACTTGAACATTGAACTTATCCTACTGCCTGAGATATTGTTGTGGATAATGCAATTTTGTTTTCTTTATACTTGAACATTGAACTATCCTACTGCCTGAAATATTGTTGTGGATAATGCAATTTTGTTTTCTTTATACTTGAACATTGAACTTATCCTACTGCCTTGAGATATTGTTGTGGATAATGCAATTTTGTTTTCTTTATACTTGAACATTGAACTTATCCTACTGCCTGAGATATTGTTGTGGATAATGCAATTTTGTTTTCTTTATACTTAACATTGAACTTATCCTACTGCCTGAATATTGTTGTGGATAATGCAATTTTGTTTTCTTTATACTTAACATTGAACTTATCCTACTGCCTGAATATTGTTGTGGATAATGCAATTTTGTTTTCTTTATACTTGAACATTGAAATTATCCTACTGCCTGAGATATTGTTGTGGATAATGCAATTTTGTTTTCTTTATACTTGAACATTGAACGTATCCTACTGCCTGAAATATTGTTGTGGATAATTCAATTTTGTTTTCTTTATACTTGAACATTGAACTTATCCTACTGCCTTAAATATTGTTGTGGATAATGCAATTTTGTTTTCTTTATACTTGTACATTAAAATTATCCTACTGCCTGAGATATTGTTGTTGATAATGCAATTTTGTTTTCTTTATACTTGTACATTAAATTATCCTACTGCCTTAAATATGTTGTGGATAATGCAATTTTGTTTTCTTTATACTTGTACATTAAAATTATCCTACTGCCTTAAATATTGTTGTGGATAATGCAATTTTGTTTTCTTTATACTTAACATTGAACTTATCCTACTGCCTTAATATTGTTGTGGATAATGCAATTTTGTTTTCTTTATACTTAACATTGAACTTATCCTACTGCCTGCAATATTGTTGTGGATAATGCAATTTTGTTTTCTTTATACTTGAACATTGAACTTATCCTACTGCCTGAAATATTGTTGTGGATAATCAATTTTGTTTTCTTTATACTTGAACATTGAACTTATCCTACTGCCTTAAATATTGTTGTGGATAATGCAATTTTGTTTTCTTTATACTTGTACATTAAATTATCCTACTGCCTGAGATATTGTTGTTGATAATGCAATTTTGTTTTCTTTATACTTGAACATTGAACTTATCCTACTGCCTGAGATATTGTTGTGGATAATGCAATTTTGTTTTCTTTATACTTGAACATTGAACTTATCCTACTGCCTTAGATATTGTTGTGGATAATGCAATTTTGTTTTCTTTATACTTGAACATTAATTATCCTACTGCCTGAGATATTGTTGTGGATAATGCAATTTTGTTTTCTTTATACTTGAACATTGAACTTATCCTACTGCCTGAATATTTGTTGTGGATAATGCAATTTTGTTTTCTTTATACTTAACATTGAACTTATCCTACTGCCTTAATATATGTTGTGGATAATGCAATTTTGTTTTCTTTATACTTGAACATTAAAATTATCCTACTGCCTGAGATATTGTTGTGGATCATGCAATTTTGTTTTCTTTATACTTGAACATTGAACGTATCCTACTGCCTGAAATATTGTTGTGGATAATTCAATTTTGTTTTCTTTATACTTGAACATTGAACTTATCCTACTGCCTTAAATATTGTTGTGGATAATGCAATTTTGTTTTCTTTATACTTGTACATTAAAATTATCCTACTGCCTTAAATATTGTTGTGGATAATGCAATTTTGTTTTCTTTATACTTGTACATTAAAATTATCCTACTGCCTTAAATATTGTTGTGGATAATGCAATTTTGTTTTCTTTATACTTGTACATTGAACTTATCCTACTGCCTTAAATATTGTTGTGGATCGTGCAATTTTGTTTTCTTTATAGTTAACATTGAACTTATCCTACTGCCTGCAATATTGTTGTGGATAATGCAATTTTGTTTTCTTTATACTTGTACATTAAAATTATCCTACTGCCTGAGATATTGTTGTTGATAATGCAATTTTGTTTTCTTTATACTTGTACATTAAAATTATCCTACTGCCTTAAATATTGTTGTGGATAATGCAATTTTGTTTTCTTTATACTTGTACATTAAAATTATCCTACTGCCTTAAATATTGTTGTGGATATGCAATTTTGTTTTCTTTATACTTGTACATTGAACTTATCCTACTGCCTTAAATATTGTTGTGGATCGTGCAATTTTGTTTTCTTTATAGTTAACATTGAACTTATCCTACTGCCTGCAATATTGTTGTGGATAATGCAATTTTGTTTTCTTTATACTTGAACATTGAACGTATCCTACTGCCTGAAATATTGTTGTGGATAATTCAATTTTGTTTTCTTTATACTTGAACATTGAACTTATCCTACTGCCTTAAATATTGTTGTGGATAATGCAATTTTGTTTTCTTTATACTTGTACATTAAAATTATCCTACTGCCTGAGATATTGTTGTTGATAATGCAATTTTGTTTTCTTTATACTTGAACATTGAACTTATCCTACTGCCTGAGATATTGTTGTGGATAATGCAATTTTGTTTTCTTTATACTTGAACATTGAACTTATCCTACTGCCTTAGATATTGTTGTGGATAATGCAATTTTGTTTTCTTTATACTTGTACATTAAAATTATCCTACTGCCTGAGATATTGTTGTGGATCATGCTATTTTGTTTTCTTTATACTTGAACATTGAACTTATCCTACTGCCTGAGATATTGTTGTGGATAATGCAATTTTGTTTTCTTTATACTTGAACATTGAACTTATCCTACTGCCTTAGATATTGTTGTGGATAATGCAATTTTGTTTTCTTTATACTTGTACATTAAAATTATCCTACTGCCTGAGATATTGTTGTGGATCATGCTATTTTGTTTTCTTTATACTTGAACATTGAACTTATCCTACTGCCTGAGATATTGTTGTGGATAATGCAATTTTGTTTTCTTTATACTTGAACATTGAACTTATCCTACTGCCTGAGATATTGTTGTGGATAATGCAATTTTGTTTTCTTTATACTTGAACATTAAAATTATCCTACTGCCTGAGATATTGTTGTGGATCATGCAATTTTGTTTTCTTTATACTTGAACATTGAACTTATCCTACTGCCTGAGATATTGTTGTTGATAATGCAATTTTGTTTTCTTTATACTTGAACATTGAACTTATCCTACTGCCTGAGATATTGTTGTGATCATGCAATTTTGTTTTCTTTATACTTAACATTGAACTTATCCTACTGCCTGAGATATTGTTGTGGATAATGCAATTTTGTTTTCTTTATACTTGAACATTGAACTTATCGTACTGCCTGAAATATTGTTGTGGATAATGCAATTTAGGAATAACAGTACTGTAGTTGAAGAGTTGCCACCGTCATTTGTGGATCTGACGGTCGCAAATTCAGAAAAAATTCGCGAAACTTCACAAACGATTATGGCACAAAGACGTCATGGATAAACGTGACGTCATACAAATGAAAACTTACAAACTGGAGGTTATTACTTTACCTGTACGCTTCAAATTGGGATAGAATTACATTAAAAACGGTGAATTCGAGGTTGGTGTTGTTATATTTTCGATTATGTAGTAGTAATCGAACTTTTGTTGATTCGATCAATTCGAAATGACGGGTCCCTGCTTAGTTACGCCTGGTCAACTGTGGATTTGACGGCAACTTGTAGCCAATAAAAAAAATTGTTACATCCAAATCACATTAGAATTTTGTTTTCTTTATAAATCATCAATTTACTTAGCAAGCCAATTTGTCAACTTTTTTTCTAAACATTTATTTTTATCGTTAATTGTTAGTAGTCAATTGGTGAAACGTCTTCTAACATAGTCAAAGAAAAAATATATAAAATAATGTATATATTAAAGAATGATTATGATGATCAAATCTCAAATACAACAAATTCAGTGTCGGATCGTCAACTTTGAACATATCTGAGTAAACCAATTATAAATAGAAGCTAATGATTGTTTCCCTAAATGTTGATTTTTTTAGATTTGAAGTTAATACGATCTCGTATCGACGTATTTATATACACTTTTCAATTCTGAGTTAGTAAACAATATAGAACGACGGTTATCACTGTGTATGTCTATTTTAGTCACAGTAGTTAATTTAAAGTAAAGTAGTTAATGTAACAACAATGTAAAGTTTCAACTTTAATACCTGACTTAATATTCCTGACATGCGTATAGCAATATTGCCCTAAAAATCAATACACACATGACAATCTAGAATTCAAGGTAAGGTGAGTTGTTATTGTGTTTTATTTACTTTCAACAAATTTAGATTCCAAATAATTGATAACAATTAACAAACATATAATAACTCCTGAATTAATCTACATGACACTAATGTGTATATTCACAAATGCTGTTAATGTTATCCCCTAGAATGTCGATGGAGATGAACCATTCAAGTATAGACATTCAATTAGCCATTAGAACAATTATTCCTGGTCGCAGTTTTGACTGGTTCCCAGCACTTGTTCTAGCGATTCGAAGCTTAAAATTACGTCAACTGAAATGGGAAATGGCTTCAATTATAAGCATTTGACATGTTAACCTTGATATTGAAATAAACCATGGAAAAGTTGATATGGTAAAAATGTTCATGCATATTGCTAAGTTGTGTTCGTTCAAGAATTTTAGTATAACACGATGCATATTGACCAATAAAAAAGGTAATACGTCAACATTAAAAGTTTGAGCAAAATACACCGTGTAGAACGCCACATGCGGGGTGTTGGCTATGTTTGACATGGGGTGGCAATTTTGAAGCGACGAAAAAGTAACAAGGTAAGTTCAAGCATCAACATTTCTTATTTTTAGAACTCTCAGTACCATATAATGTATTGCACGGAAGGAATCGAAACATAATCTATTTCCTGAAAGTAGAAGCAGTCGTTTTCAGTGCTCAGTTTTCTCAAACACCTCGCCCTAGTTTTCCGTGTTGCAGATTTTGAGGCTTTATATGCAAATTTCGGTATAAAAAACTACTTTACACAGCTACCCTCCGTATCATTTATATAGAATTGTATTCCTTTCATTGACTTTTACCAAATACCAGTTTCTTAGTTAAAATTATTTGGTTTTAAAACTGTTATTCATCAAAATATTAAGTGTTGCTCGGGGTGTCAGATTCTGCGTCGCAAGAGGTAGAGGCTTGTCATAAAAAATACATATTTGCATGTAAATTAGTCTTCGTATGATACATTTTATTTCAAACACATCTACTTAACCATGACAAAATAAGGATTTTTCATTAGGGCCCCGCCTTTAGGCGATTTGCCATATAGTGATCAGTCTGTCCGTCCGTCCGTCCGTCCGTAACACTTTAACTTTGTGTCCGCTCCATATCTAGAGAACCATTATGATTTCATACTCTATACTTTACATGTTTATTAACCACCACCAGAGGGCGTGTCATGATGTATGTACAACTTCCTACGTCAAAGGTCAAGGTAAAAAAACTTTGGTTTCAGTTGACAACCCTGTGTCCTGTGGTGAAGATCGTGTCCGCTCTATATCTTGAGAACCGTTATGATTTCAAAGTTAATTCTTGACATCCATTTTAACCAACACCAGAGGGTGTGTCATGATGTATGTACAACTTCCTAGGTCAAAGGTCAAGGTCAAGATCAAAAACTTTGGTTTCAGTTGACAACCCCGTGTCCTGTGGTGAAGATCGTGTCCGCTCCATATCTAGATAACCGTTATGATTTTATACTTAATACTTAAAATGTTTATTAACTAACACCAGAGAGTGTGTCATGATGTATGTACAACTTCCTAGGTCAAAGGTCAAGGTCAAAAACTTTGGTTTCAGTTGACAACCCCCTGCCCTGTGGTGAAGATCGTGTCCGCTCCATATCTAGATAACCGTTATCATTTCAAAGTTTATACTGGCGTACAAAATTATAATCCTGGTACCTTTGATAACTAATTATACTTGACATGTAAATAAACCAACACCAAAGGGTGTGTCATAATTTATGTACAACTTCCTAGGTCAAAGGTCAAGGTCAAAAACTTTGGTTTTAGTTGACAACTCCATGTCCTATGGTAAAGATACAATTTTTTAATGCACATTATTCACAGCGGGGCCCACAGAGATGGCTCCCATCTCAATGATATCTAGTTTTTCCTGTTTTTGATCTTATAAAACATGTGCTTTTGATTTCATTCATAGTAAAAAAATGGCTCAAAATATTTAGTTTTCAAGCTGGTAAACGATTTCTTTTCCTTTACAGTCACTATCATGGTAAAAAAAGTCAAGGCTATGGCTCAATAAACCAAAACATTGTAGTAAATCACAAAATAGTCCTCAATATAAGATATGCCCGAAGCCTCCACCAGCCAAAATGCATCATAGTTCATCACCAGGTTCATCTAAAAATCACTCGTGCACGCCGCAAACATCCATCACTCCTAAAAGAATTAGAACACTCTCTCCAATGAAACACTCACCGGCATCTTTTTCAGCGAATGACAACACAACTTCAAGTAATCCCGAAGACGATAATACTACAATTGTCAATGAGAAAACAACGACTTGTACACAAATATACAACGGAACAGATTTACAAGAAAAAGACAGAGACAGTTATTTCGTTCGTAATCGCCTAGCCAGAACTATTCATTTTCTGTCACACATCTATTATATCATATCATATCATACCATAGTCAGAGTAGACCTTCAAAGTAGATATGATATGATAGATGCGTAACAAAAAAAAATCATATCATATCTACTTTGAAGGTCTACTCTGACTATGATATGATATGATATGACATGATGCCCTTTTTTACCATGAATCAATGAAATCAAAAGCACATGTTTTATAAGACCAAAAACAGGCAAAATGAAAAACCCCTATTTCGTCATGGTAAAGTAGATGTGAATGAAATCAAAAGCATATATTTTATAAGACCAAAAATAGGCAAAATGAAAAATCTTTGTTTTGTCATGGTAAAGTAGATGTGTTTGAAATAAAATGTATCATATGAAGACTAATTTACATGCAAATATGTATTTTTTTATGACAAACCTCTACCCCTTGCGACGCAGAATCTGACACCCCGAGCGACACTTTATATTTTGATGAATAACAGTTTTAAAACCAATTAATTTTTACTAAGAAACTGGTATTTGGTATAAGTCAATGAGAGGAATACAATTCTATATAAATGATACGGAGGGTAGCTGTGTAAAGTAGTTTTTATACCGAAATTTGCATATAAAGCCTCAAAATCTGCAACACGGAAAACTAGGGCGAGGTGTTTGAGAAAACTGAGCACTGAAAACGACTGCTTCTACTTTCAGGAAATAGATTATGTTGCGATTCCTTCCGTGCAATACATTATATGGTACTGAGAGTTCTAAAAATAAGAAATGTTGATGCTTGAACTTACCTTGTTACTTTTCGTCGCTTCAAAATTGCCACCCCATGTCAAACATAGCCGACACCCCGCAAGTGGCGTTCTACACGGTGAAATATAGGAGAAATTTTTTTTTTATTTATTTTACTTGTACACATGAAAACATGTTACAAGAAATAAAAAAAAAATGGGTGTCGAAACATATAAAATGATGAAGAGCTATCATGGTTTCAATCAATCGTCTAAGGTAACATTTATCATAAAATCTTTAAGCTGGATAATTGTCTCTTTGGATAATGATCGTCTTTATGCAGCGATACCGAATAACTGGTAGTGCATGTGTACTTCAATTTAATGTGAATTACTGTTGTTCGACTATGGGGAGCTGGTACGCATTTAGAAAAAAATCTGCATGTCTTTTAATAATAAACATTATTTCTTTTATCATGAAAGTTATGAATTGTGATTCAAAAATCAGTACGTCTTTTTGAGCATTTGAATTTTCTATTTTACTAAAATTGACAATGAAAATGGTGAATGTATCAAAGAGACAACAACCCGACCATAGAGCAGAAACTAGCCGAAGGCTACCAATATATCTTCAATGCAGCGAGAATCTCCCATATCCGGGGAAATCCTTCAGCTGGCCCTAAACAAATTAGTTACTAGTTCAGTGATAATGGACGTCATACTAAACTCCCAATTATACACAAAAAACTAAAATTAAAAATCAAACAAGACTAACAAAGTTAAAGGGAGAATATAAAGTAAAGTGTTCAGACATGCTATATTAAATTTCAAACCTTACAATTACGATATTCAAGGTTTCAAATTTTAATAAAACATGTCACATAAAATTTACTTTGAAAAGCGGATGAACGATTAGCCGCCTTGCTGGTTTTAAATTCCTCTCGGTATTTATTTTGTTTTCATTTCTTTTTACAGCTTAAACGTTAATACGATCTGTAATTGACATAGTTATACAAACTTCCAAGTTTTGCATTAGTAAACACTGTGAAATTGTTATCTGGTAGTGAATTAATTTAGGTTACAGTAGCATTTATCTGATAACGATATTAGTTTTAACTAGAGTACATGACTTTGGAATGATGAAAAGTAGTTATATCACCTGTAAATCGATACATTCATCAGTCTAATATTATCAGTTTAATGGTTCGCTACTGAACCCCTACTTATCCATAGAGGGTTAGTAAAATTCACAGGGGGTGAGGCCTGAGGGGGTCAGTAGTTAACCGTATAACGAATTTATTGCACGCTGGACTTTTTCTGCTGCAATTTGTTGAAAAATAAACAATATGAAACACAACAACATTAATTGATGAAGTCACCATTACCGTGTCATGAACCCCCTATGATATTTACTAACCCCCTTCTGTATCACAGGGGTTCACCGCGTGACGGCTTTAAACCAATCACAACGTGATAATTTACCCGTGGTGCAATAAAATGTAATGAGACACCTTAGAGTTGACGAATGTTTCACGTTTAGAAATCACATTTTCATTAACAGATATGCAAAAGTTGAAGAAGATGTCGTTGGTTTGCCGTCATATACACAATTCTGGAATCATACTTATACACCAGATATCTGAATGCTATGTGTTCACCTTCTAAAGGAATAACAATTAAACAACGACGAGTATTTTAGGTCTGACTTTTGTAAATAAAAAACATGTATATTCTAAGTCATGTTGGAATTTCCATCAACAATTACAGACTGGTATTTCGTGGAAGTATTTATCGCAATATGGAAGATGATGTCATATTAAATTCTGATAACATAAAATACATAGTTTACCGACCTGTAAACCTAAACAATCCCACTACGAAGATACAATTCAAGGTATATTACAAAACGGAGTAAATTGAATTTACCACTAAAGGTGTTTGACCGGTTTTATCTATACGGGAAGCAACTCTCGTTATTAAAGCGTTTTCGCCACGCACATCCACCATCAAACATATTGCTATATGGTAATTGACACATTAAGTGATTGCCTGACCAATAAAAAAGAATTGGCCTTCAAGTTGTGGTTTGATGCCAAAAGTATATGTTAATTGAATGCACATGAGTACAACACGATTAATATCATAATTTCAGACTTATTTTTGTTTGTATAATTCTAATAAAATGTATGGGCAGTTACTGCTTTTTCACCTGGTATATATTTTTTGGAACTATAGGTTGATCATGTACATGTAAGTTGCATTGTTAGATTATGATATCTTTTTTAATAAATATGCAACAGTTGATAGACATGGGAAAATGGAGGTAGCAATGTGATCGTAAACAATGTTATGTGTATGAAAAACGATATTCGTTGTCTTCATTTATTGTAGCATATTCACATTTTGTTTTATTAAATGCAGGATGGTTTGTGATTTTTATTTGCTGTGTCTATTCTTTGTTAAAGTAGGTAGTAAAATTAGTACTATATCTTAACCTCTGTTCGTTATAAGTTTATCAAATGGTAATGACACTAACTGCGTCTAAAGTGCATTTCTTATCAAACCTAAATCAATTACGCTGAATCATCATGATCACAGAAAATAACTTTACATGTGTGGTTCATAAAATTAAAATAATTAGTATTATTTGCTATTTACATTTTAGAATGCAATGAAATTCAGGGATTGCTTTTCAAAATGAAACCTTTCCTTCATGTATCGACTAAATTCGCAAATTCATGAAAAAAGTATACATAATTGTCAGCTATTGAGATGAGTTCAAGCAGTACAAACAATCCAGCAGGTATTTACATTATTATTTCTTTTTGCATATGAAATAATGATACATTAAAATTCCCTTTATGTATACCAAAAGGACAATTATGAAGAAGAGACCAATTAACAAAAAAGAGCAAATGAACAGCAATAATCACCATTTGGCCTTCCATATTCAGCAAAATCAAAATCGTGAAGTATGATGAAACACATTGGCATAACAAAATTTGATATAATTCAAAGGATTTCATGCTAAAGCCGAAAAGACAAAACATCTATGAAATACATGTACAGGCAACTTATTTCAGCCGATGGACACTTACAAAAAAAAACGATACAAGAATCAAATTGCTCCTAAAAAACATAGGTATTTTCAACAATAAACGATCTCGAAATATTCTAAGATAATAAAAAGATATGCGTTTTTTGTCTCTTTTTGATACAGTCATGCACAGAGAATCGGAGCTGGAATGTAGATGATACATTTCTAAATCTTAAATTAACTCGAATCAGAATATAGCCGTACACACCTACGTCATAAGCTCTCACAGAAAGGAATAACTCTGTCTACTGCTAGAATATGTGACCAGCCACAAACTTTCTGAGATAGTGGGATAACCTGAATTGATAACCTATACATCATTTATGACCTCAAAGAAATATAATATCGTTAGGAAAATCAATTTTGAAAGTCGACATAATTCTATTTTCAAACGGTAAAATTATGATTCTAATGCAATTATTTTGTATCAATGGTTCTGATTGGATGACAGTTAGCGTTAAATTCTCTATCTCCTTGTCTGTAACTAAGGAAGCCGACATTTTGAATTGCTGAATGTATATACATGTAATTTCTACAATAATAAGCCAAAAAACTCACATGTTGCACCTAAAAATCTTCTTTTTATCAAATTTTATTACATTCTGAAGCGACACAGAAGCCAGAAAACGCCCGGTGTTTATGTTTGACGCCGGTAGCATACCTATGACGTCACCTAGTGTAGGGACCAGAGAAGATAACATCTTTTCGCAGAATTTTCTTTAATGAAGATTTTACACTGAAATAATGATTGAAATCTAATTATGAACTTGTTTTGCATTAGAATAGAGATAACTGTATTGTATTTGAAGCTTTGCGGACGTCCATCGGTAGTTTTACTGTCGCAAATACTCGTTTACCTGTCTCCGCTACGCGTCGCCAGGTAAACTAAATTTGCGACAGTAAAACTACCGATGGAAGTCATTAAAGCTTCAAATACAATACAGTTATCTCTTAATTCAAACTTCATATAAACAATAACAAGTTACACAATCGTAAATATAAATCTGGTCATAAATAAAAACATGAAATCAATAAGATCGCCGAATGATATTTTATTGCCTTGCCAAAAAGATTCCTATTTGTTTAATTTACAGAGTATTGTACTATGTTGATAAAAACTAAAATCAATCATGTTTTTTCTGTGATATTTAGCTCCCCCTGATGGTCTTGAAGATAACGTAAAAAGATGTATAATTGTTGGCATGTGTTTACATTATTATGTTTCTCCAACGCTGCGGACATATATAAACGATGAACTGTTGAAACAGTACCAATCATTGGTGACATCACATAATATAGACAAGCAAACGTATAAAAATCACCATTCTAGTTTACCTATATCAAAAGTTGGATTAAACTATGGGACAATAAATAACAATACAGATTTATTTGGAAATAAAAAGAAGAAATATGATTACGATGTAAAGAATTCGGTGGATTTATCTAAACTATTTCTACAACCATTTATAGCCGCCAAATATACAGTGTTTGATAGCAAATGTGATTCCTCAGCATTGCTTGGTCTCATTGAAAAAATTAATACTTTCCCTCCAGATGTCAGAACAGACGCTGAAAAGGTATTTAAGTCTTTTTAGTTCAAACATTTGTAATCGAATCTTATCATCAACTTATATTACAAATTCCTTGTCATATTTTGACAAATTGCTGTTATGTTTATGATATATGTATTTTGTTTTTATGTTTTCTCAAATATTTAGTACAGTGTGCGTCTGCATTTTTGTGATTAAAGGGAAACTTCGCAAAAAAATCAAAAAATTATATTATGTTTATTCTGTATAAAAATGCTCAAATGCATAGATATTAAAGTTTTATTCTGCTAGATAAGAGATGACCATCGATTTTAAAATTCTCTGCGGTCAGCCATTTTGTCACCTTCTCCGATTTGCAGTCACGATATGTCTAAGGACCAAAACTACAGTAACCCGATGTAGTCGTAA
Organism: Mytilus edulis; assembly: GCA_019925275.1. Lineage (NCBI taxonomy): Eukaryota > Metazoa > Mollusca > Bivalvia > Mytilida > Mytilidae > Mytilus > Mytilus edulis. The sequence continues at coordinate 74,838,556 of CM034362.1, read as the reverse complement.
TTGCGTGTCGATATCTCGTCAATCGTACGGTTGTTTTATCCGACTAGTTAACTAACTTGATACGGAAAATTTTCTTTTTTTTTATGCCATGATCTGTTATTTTTAGACTGATGATAAAGGAAATAGTGAAAAAGTCAAAATTTCAAATCATAAATAAGTCTTCCGTGAAACTTGAATTGTTTTCGGAAATCTAATTAGTTCATAATTCTTTTATGTAATAAACTTTATTCAAATAAATTAGGATCTTCGCTCCACTGATCACCCGCATGGCTGAAGGTATTACTCCCAAAGGTATTGAAGGGGGTGTGAGGTGACACGTCCAGGTATTCAAGCGATTTCCAGTCGAGTTTGCAAATTCATGCATCGTTTCACTTCTTAGTGTATTGATAAGTGTACACGGCCGATAACTTATTACTTTCCATTTTGAACTATTAGGTGTATAATATACATCTCTATCTTGCGTGTCCGAAAGTGATATTACTAAACTCATACGCTTGTTTATGAATAACATTTCTGGTGAAAAGAAAATTATTTATAAAAATATAAATAATACCAAAAAAAAAAAAAAAACAGATTTGATGAAATAAAAATCTATATAGTACGTATTTTTTCCAAGGGTAAATTTGGTAAAATGTAATATATACTCGTTGTCAATGGTGAAGGCCAGAAATATTGATTTAAAAAAATGTACGCACTTGTCGAAAATTCGTTTATACGCCTGGATTATAAGTTACGGAACTATAGTGCAAATTAAAATATATACATGTATACATAGAACATAAGAAAGAAACATACATTTTGCGTAAATTTGGGTAAAAGTTTTGTAAAATGACAAGTCCACGTATGCCAACAGTATGTAATCATCAATTTCTTCTTCAAAAGAAGAAGAAGAGATTAAAATACAGGTCGATATATAAGTTTATTTGGCTCATCGAAGTTATGGACATTTATAGATTGTTCTCGAAAAAAGGAAGAAATTCGTCATCATCACAATTGTTCCGACATGCATGTAATATATACGCAACTGGAAGTACACTAATACCGAGGGATGTGAATATTTTCCAGGAAAACTATAGAGTATCAAAGTTTCAAATCAATTTCGGGATTTATTTTCCCTCTTGATATTCAATGACAGCAATTTAAAGAATAGACTGCTTACAACAAGTCCGCTTTAGTGGTATTCTTGTCAGTTGAAACAGACTTATAATTACATTAAAAAATAGGGAAAGATGACATTTAATTCGTTCATTTTTTTTTTTAATACATCGTTGGTCAAATAGCTAAAGTATTATATATAGTTACGGTGTGAGACGAAGAGTATTTTAAGAAGGACATTCCCGATTATGTATAAATTTTGTTGATGTTTTTCACACTTGAAAAGCATACCTGTTCGTAGTTTGTTGATTCCATTCCAATTAGATCCTTTAATTTCCTGTCAATTTTTTAAAACATCTTTTTTCAAATATCTGAAGTATTCATGTGTTGTGAGATTTAAAATATTTTGATGAGCACATTGATTCCTAAATAGGTAATTAAAGATCACTTTGGATGGACTAAAATATATAATTGCAATTGTAAATGATCTGTTTGAAATATTTAAGGCTGCCGATCCTAATTTGAAATAGTACAATTTTTAGTCCATAAACTCGTGTTTAGAAGGCTATTTTTATTTATAAATACTTCAATTAAAATAATTCAGTATTTTATCGTTACTAAAGTAATCAAAAGTCATTCCTAATTCATTAAAAGTGATCTTATGCAAAATATAAAAATATACAACAGCTATCCAGTTATTGTGCGATCTTATTATTCCCGTTATTTTTTTTTTTTACATTCATGTGTCTGAAACTTTGTCTGACTCCCGTTTACAATTGATACGAAATAGTGAACCGTGACGCCTAGATTTCACTGAATGAGGATCAAAAGATTAGAATTACATAATGCTAATCTTTTAATTACCTTGAGTTAAACTACGCATTCCACATTATTTAGGTGTCACAAAACAATACACATTTTATTGTTTCCACCGTACAAGCAAGTGAAAATGATTGCTGGAATGAAGCAAAAAGGTCAGAATACAAACATGTATTTTTAATACAATGTCGATCATGTCAGTTTCATATGTTTGTTTAAGGCATTTTTAGAAAAATAATCATAAAAATGTTCTATTGTATGATTTACTTTTATTATTAAAATTCGTTTTAAAAAATCCACACGATCTAATTTTAAAAGTTGCATGGCTATCACTTATTTTTCGTTGGTTAATAGCTACACCAAAAGTCGTCGATGCGCTTTAAATCGCGTTATGAGTTGGTTAACGAACAAGACTTAAATGAGATATTTTCACTCCCGGCATGCATCAAAGACTTAAACTACGTCACATAAGTCAGGAAGTTTCAAAAAATAAAATTAATAATTCCCAATTTTCTTCTTTATTAGATTTCATATCAAAATAAAACTTGGTGAATATGTTTTTTATGGTTTAATGAAAACATAATAAGATGAAAAGTGAAAAATCGCGAATTATCCCTTTATTAAAATAATTATTGGTTAAACATGCACGTTATATTCTATTTCAGTTGTTGCCTTTCGGACTTTAACTTTATATGATCAATCACACTATTCATCTCTAGTATAATTTAAATGAACTTGAGCGTCTGACAACGCCACAAAACCAATACCACACCTTCTCAATTATATATGTTATATGTAGGGAAATTTAACACCATTTAAATTTCCTTTTTTTTGTATACATTGACAAAAGTTTGAAACCAATTTAAAGCTTTGAATGTGAAGAGGTTAAACCCTTCGGAGGGTGTATTGAAACTGCAGAACAAATGCCAATAACTGATTGACTAAACAGATCATCTGCTAATGTAGTATTCTGTCGGCTACAGAATATATTAAAATATTTTAAACGACAGCAATACCTCGTTTGATGTTGACCTTTGTCTTAATTGTGCTGAAGTGTAATTCAGTATAGAGTTTTATAATGAACTATTGTCATAACAATAGTGTATTACAGCTAAAATGTTATCGAAATTTTTGAATACATATGCTTAACCATGTCCTATATGCACTAATTGTTTTTTTACATTGATCACGAATGCATCACGACAAATGATATTTTAGTCAGTGATTACTGATCGTGAGCTTTATAACATCTTGTCAATATTTTGATTATTTAACTGATTGTTATACCTTGGAACATGTTTTAAGGATTGAGTGTGTGTGGGTTTCAAATGATACAACTTCATTTTAGTCTCTTGTTTGGAAAACCTAATTTCCGTATATCTTTTTAAAGATTCGTGATAGTGTGCGGAACGAAACTGCTCATCCAGATTTTGACAAGTGGGATTCTGCAAAGTACGCTGATTCGTTTTCCTTGCTGAAGCATTTAATGACGAGCTTGGCGTTGGATCCTGCTGTGACCACCACAGTAATGGGCAATTTGCATATTTGGGAAGTAAATGGTATACTACGATATTTATTTAATTCTTCTATTTACTTAAGTTATTAAGATTCAAGTGATTGACTGTTGGTTGGTTACAGTTAAGTGACGAATAGTTCATGCATGTTCAAGACGAAAACAAATTAATAAAAATTATCATAGGTATGTCCTGTAGTAGAAGCCGTTCTGGACGAAGATTAAGAATAATTGGACTGCCACTTGTAATGGGTGTGCATTTCGATTGCGAAAATTTGCCTTGCAACTGGCCACCTATGGACCTCTCATGGAGTTGTTGCAATGGTTCTTTGCGTATACAGAGTTATGCGTTTTCTTTGCACGAGCTTTTAATTTAATGCCATTGATCTGACTGGCAATTGCTGTATATTTATACATTTAGCCAGACCAAGCGGACGACTCACTTTACCAAGGGTGTACTGCCCGTCGGTTGAAGACATGTACATGGTGTAATGACCACATCAATGTCCCTAAACTATTCTTGGGTTGAATTATGATTGAAATAATCTTAAGTATGAGAATGGATTAAAACATATTACACTTTTAAATCATAATGATTAGACACGGTGTAGACTTTATAAATATCGCTTAGCGTCACAGGTAAATAATTATGTTCAAAATATTTTGTTATCTGTGACAGACAAATGCCAGATTGTCATGCTTTCCTAGCACTTGTCGTGTAATCAATGTCTGAGAGCATGATGAGTATGGACAAACTTTTTTTCAAGTACTCAGTAAAATATATGAAAATAACAAATTGGTAGGTCACACATACGTAGTCTGTGCATATGCTATTTTATTTCGATCATTCATAACACTGTTTCAAATACTTGCATCCAAATGGCGACCAAACTTTAAACCAAAACGAACATTGTACGTTCGAAAGATACAATGTAACATCGAGGGGATTTTAAAACTGTTGCGGGCAAAATGCGGCTTGATATGTTGTACTATCTTTTCTAAAACAAGAATATGTTTTCCTTTAGGAATCAGTTACCTGAGTGGTACTCCACTAGGGCTAGAATTGTATAAATCTTCTTGTAAGTTCATGGAGGATACGACCATGGTACTTGAAGAAAAGTATCGCATTCTGGAAAGTTTTTATGATAAACTGAAAAGCGTAAGATTATTTTTTTAATCTTTAAAATTAAGATAATCTAAATTGTCTTGGTGTATATTGCTGTCAGAATGTAAACATGTTTCATAATTATAGTTACAAAAGTTGTACAGATGTTGAATATATAGACGGCATCTATTATTAGTTATCAAACGAATGTTTTGATGTTTTGTAACGTTTAATTTGGGTAATATAAGTTATGCAGCTTGAGGAATAATTGAAAACAAGCTCAGTAAGAAAAGTAAAAAAGTATTGAATCGGAGTTTGAGAAATGGATTTGGCAAAAATGATATTTTATTTTTATGTGAACCAATATATTTCTGAAATATTGCTTTCCTGTTCTGATATGGCAAAACAATGATGGTACAAGAAGCCACAGTAGAGTGTATAATTCATAATCTCATATCAAACCTACATATAAAAACGCACAAACAACCGAGGGTATTACATAGACCACTGAAAACACATATAGCCTGATTCGCCGGAAATGTATTGATCTCCAGCTGAAAATGCATCATCCATGATTCAGACCCCCATTCAGTCAAAGCGTCACAAACAGGATAATGCGAAAATCAGTAAACTTATAAATTAAATCTGGAAGTATATACATCTTTCAACATCTTGTTATCGTTTACAATCTTAAATGACATCATTCGTTGGTCCCAAACCACTCATTATAAAGGAAAACGTCAATCATTTTAAAAAGTTATTTTTAACTCAATTCACCATTTCAGAATTTAAATACATGCGTTGTTGGTAATATTGTCAGAAGTGTACATCAAAATGTTATGGATGGTTAAATCGTGCTGAAAATTAAGATGCCATCAATGACTAGACGTTATTTTCATTTTAGGATACGACCAATTGAAATATCAATAGTCCTTTCGTTTCTGAAAGCCAATTCGAAAAGTTTAATTTTCATTATTTGCAGCAATTTGATGCCTTAACAGAAGATTTCAAGACTAATTCACAAAAATCAGAACTGGAAAAAATAGGTAAGTACTAGGGAAAATGAATTAACAAACAAGACTTTTATATTATATATTTTATTTCATGTTTTAAAACTAGTTAATTCAGTGAAACCTGGTCTTGTTTGAATTGTTTTACACAAATGATATTGACACCATGTAAAGCTAACTGTTCGATGTGAGCCAAGCCTCTGTTTTGACCTATAATTGTTTACTTTTTATACATTGTGAATAGAATGGGGAATTAATGCATTGGCACTCATACGCACGCTCATTATATGTTCTTGCTACCTTTCATCTGAATCACTCAAGGACAATAATGTGAAACGTGAATAATGTTTCATCACGATGAGTACCACAGGTTAGTGCAAATGTAGATGTTTTATGATAAAGTTCTTAAAAGGCTCCAGGATATTTATAATTTAACTAGAAAATAAGTTCGAACAAGTAAGTTAGATTGATTCTAAGGGACTTGACAAACCGTCATTTATAAAGTTTATAATTTATCCTTTATTTGATAGCATGTAGAATCGAACATATATATTCATATAGTGAGTCTGTAAAAGAAGAGGGACGAAAGATACCAAAGGGACAGTCAAACTCATAAATCTAAAACAAACTGACAACGCCATGGCTAAAAATGAAAAAGACAAACAGAAAAACAATAGTACACATGACACAACATAGAAAACTAAAGAATAAACCACACGAACCCCACCAAAAACTAGGGGTGATCTCAGGTGCTCCGGAAGGGTTAGCAGATCCTGCTCCACATCTGGCACCCGTCGTGTTGCTTATGTGATTACAAATCCGGTAAATAGTCTAATTCGGTAGGTCACATTCATGAAAGGGAAGGGGATTGTAGTTACAACGTAAGGAACATATCCGATATCATTTGTGAAACGGTTATTCCATAACGGTCAACCAACTCGTGATGGCGTCCGTAAAATTTACGAAGGGATGATTTCAACTTCACCATTTGGAACTCTTGGTTTTATAGTTTCCTTGTGAGCAGTAACCCTCTATCAAGAAAATCATGATAGGAAATGCAAGCACGGGAATATCGTATCAATTGGGAGATATATACCCCGTATGCAGGTGCTGCTGGAATGTTGCTACTTAGAAATGGAAAGTTCACAATTGGAAAGCTGAAATCATCTCTTTTGTCGTAAAGTTTTGTTTTCAACCGACCCTCATTGTCAATTTCTAGATGTAAGTCAAGATATGAAGCCGACTTAACTGTATCTGTAGTATCCTTTATCTCCAATTCGATGGGATGTAACTGATTAGAAGGATTGCATATATTGACCTTTCTAACAAGTCATACGAATTTAATAACGTAACATTTTCCAGTCTAAAAAAACAATTACGTAAGCATTCAAACAAAATTTCAAACCTATTTCAATGTGGTTTGATTATGTACCATTTTTAATTAAAAAAAAATCAACGAAGATATTTTTTACTTTGAAAAATATACCGCAAAAAAAAAGCTGTTTGGTTTACCTGCATGCTCATCATGTCATTATGTGAAAATGTTTATATATTTTTATTATTACAAACTGTCTACTTCATTTGCTTTAATATTTCATATTAATAAATTAAATCAAAATCAATCATATTATGGACTTTGTTTAACCTATTTTTAATTTACTTTACATTATGTTTGAAAATTATATTGTAATTATTCTGCTTATTTTGGGTGCTGGAATGGCAAATCAAATATTTGGTTTGTTTGTTTGTTTTGTTCAAATGTTAATGTAATGAGTGCAAGACATACTGCAGACAATTTCTAGATTTGGATCTTATATTTCTTATTTTCAAATTCATCAAGTTAGTTAAATGTTTCATTCAATAAAAACGTTGCTATAATGTTTTCAAGCCCTTCCCTAAACTGAAAGTAGTTACATGACCACCAATCAAACCAACTTTTAACAATTAAAAAAAAGAAATGTGCAAGTTAAAGTTAGCTGCGACTCCGATATTAGAAAAACAGTAATTAAAGACCATTGCTTTTTGTTGGTCTTTGGGGTGAAATAATGTTTCATCATCAAGTTATAGTTTAAAGCTACGCGTATGTGTATGGAAAGGTGGTTTTTTATAACCGTGAGAAAGCATTAATAAAGTATTTTAATTTGATATTCAATTCCTGAAGATAAAATATATTCTTAAGGTTTTTGTCACATCATGGGATATAGATTTAGTCGGTTATATCCAAGCCAAGTTAACATTAAAAGATTGATTGATGACCGCAACCATTAACGAACTGACGTCCTAAAGTTGACGTGTCTTGAGAGCTTTACGCTTTATAACACAAATATGTTTATATCAAGTGCTAAGTCTGGTATTTAAAGAATATACATGGAAGCCTGTCATGAGCACATGTTTTTGTATGGCAGGTCTGTGAATAGACCTTAATCATACCACCAGAAGTTACCAACTTCCCATAAGCTATCAATAAAGACAACTTGTTAGACAGCTCCAAATAGTTGTCTGATGGAAGTTAACTGTTATGCAGATCATACTGTTTCGAATAAATCATTTATTTTATTGTAGCGATAGAAAAGGTGGAATTTAACCATGAAGATTTTCAAAGAACACATGAACTTCAAGCAATTGTGAAAGCAACACTTGACAACCTTGGAAAAGAAGCATGCGTACCAAGAGAAATATATGATATAATAGAGAAAACGCCCCAAGCATTATTTGTATATTTACCGAAGGCAACGACAATCAATTATGGAGATTATTCATTAAATAAATTTGGAACTTATGCAAAGAAAACAGGCAATATATGGGATGATCACCAATCCACACGTGTAAGAGTGTGCATTCTAGAAAGCACACCAGAAGGAGATCTTACAAATCTGGTAACGTAGCCATTTAAACATTTTTGTTTTATTCGTAAACGATTTTGATTGTCTATAAGTTTAAAAACGGGTTCGAAGTGAACAAATTTTCAAGATTGATAAGAATTTAACAAACTGTTAAAGGTTTGTTATTAAAAAAAATCATTAGTGTGATTTTAATATTATATCTTTATCATGGGAATCAGAAGGGAAACTTGTAGTTGAATTAAGTTTATTACGTATTTCCATACTTTTATGAAAAGCATTTTTGATTTTGTATTGAATGTATTGATATATTTTCATTTTATCTGAATTTAATGTTTTTTTATCACACAATGGCTAGACCTTTTGATTGTGACCGCATTACAAGAGAAACGAACGTCCATCATTAAACAATAAATACTATTTTTTCACATGTGTATGGAAAGCATATGAAGTTCACCTGTTTATACTTTAGTAACAAGTTTTATCAAGCGCTTCGACGACGCCTTATCTACTCCGTATGATTTACTGATTGATGTAGTGGCAGGTAAATGAACAGTATACAGTAAATACTCAAGGTCTTCTGATTTGAAATCTCTGGATTGTAATTAGGCTAAAAGTTCTTTTTATAATGGAATCGTGTTCTCTAGAATTCTAAACACATACAAAGAACTGCACCACAGCGTGCACAAAAAACATAGGAGTAAACGCTGCTAGAATGTTCTTACGATAAATTTAAATAAGTACAATGTATAGCCATGAAGTCTTTTGGACAATGATTAAAGTTGTTTAACTTGATGAACATCAATAGAAAGTTCGAAACAGCTTTTTGCATTTGTTCTAAAGAAAACTGCCCAGTAACTCTTCATTATTGGAATCAAAAGAAAATTACTTGACGTATGAAACCATTTGAAAGATTTTATGAACAAAACCAAAGCAGCAAGTCATCGACCTTATTGCCAGTGAAAATAAACAATGAACCCTTACAACATATAGAATTCTGATTTTTTTTTTTATAAAATAGCACTTACTTTAACCGGAAGTAACGATAATATTTTTACTTCAAACCCTAGAAATTCATCTCAGTCTATGTATAAGTATCCTTCATATGAAACCAGAAGTAATCGACGTAACTTCTTATCTCCACAAGATTGATGATGTGGACGTATATAAAAGCAACATACGATTCAAACCAATATCTCTATTCAAACGAAAATATTACACATTTTGTATTTTCGAATCAGCAAACGAAAACAGCTCGTTTTATACCTATCAACAATTCTTCTAAATACTTTTGATTCTTCTTCTGCCACTTTCTGTGTTTATACTATTTATTCTATGTTGACTTGTGAGCAAACATCATTCAAAACTATAAAAGATAGTTATAAAAGAAGGAATGCAGCAAATTTGTGTTCTTTAAAATTAGTATCAGCAGTCACTCCGTCAAGTACGTACATTGAACAACAGGGGTGCTTTCAATAGTACATAGTAAGTCGCTATTTATTTCTATTATTTTAAAAAAAACTACTTACAATTTGTTTTTTCAAATCAGTGTTGGAAAATGAGTAGTGACTTTAAAAATTTGAAATTATTATGTTCTAACAATATTGTCCTCTCAATGCACTTGAATAATTATTATATCTAATTATCAAATACTCTTTTTTCGTATTCGCTGTTTTGCTCACATGGCCTGATAGGCAAAGTGTGCTTTTCTCGTCACTTTTCGTCCGTCGTGGTCTGTCGTCGTCGTTCGTAAGTTTTACAAAGGTTTTCTACTACGCTGAAACTACTCTATAACTACTGGGCCAAATTTAACGAAATTTAGCCACAATCATCATTAAGGTATCTTTTTTAAAATGTGTCCGACGACTCTGTTTGCAATCAAAAATGGCCGCACATGTAATCATATAACATATATGCAGTGTTTGGCTTATATCTCTGAAACTACAAAGGACAAGGGGTGGTAAGGGCCATTTTTGGCACACCTTAAAATTTAATTTTAATTATGGTACTGTATCCCTATACTTAGTACAGTCTGAAAATGGTGTTATTTTGAAAATGTATCATATATATTGTTGCTTAGCAACGATTAAAATGGTTGCCATGAAATCACTACATAAGTGAAAAATACTGCTAATTCTATTTCATGTATGTATGTTGAAGATTTAAACAGTGAATTTTAAACAATCTGCATTGTGCAAAATTATTGAAAAATAAAACTACCTAGGAACCAACGTTTAAATTTGTAGCTTCTAAATTTCAAATCAAAACAGAAAATTTAAGTACATGTACTCTTTGAGTGCTAATCTGTAGAGTTGATATAAATCTGGTAAGGCTTACTCAAGCAGCAAAAATATCAGAGGTATGTTATGGGTAGTGTGAGTGGTTCAAGGAGGAGGGGTGAGGCAAACACATTTAAAAAGACAACACATAATAGAATATGGTTTGTTGTTTTAGTTGAATTAAAATTAATTGATGCTAACTTCACTACAGTATTTCCAAAAGGTTTTTTTTTTAAAGAAAATTAATGTTACTATTCAACATTGCCGTCAATTTCAATCAAACATTCTAATCTTAATGAGAGTCGAATTTTAGGTTATGGTATTTGGCAAACTCAAGATACTAGACGGTTGCTGCAATGTGTGCACAAGTTCCATCAACTGTTGTGCCATACTAACATTTGCAGAACCTCCCCGTAACTGTACATTCGTCATACTCAATCCTCAATTTGTAACAAAAACTGTTACATTTCTGCTTTTTAGTTTTGCCATTAATAGATTTCTGTCTTGTTTGTTAATTAATATGTCATTTTGACCGTTTTCATTTTGATGTTCCATGTTAGAGGATTTTGTAAGTTTGAGTTGGTAAACTCCAAGTGTAGTATTCCTCAAATCTTCGCCGTCAAGTTTGTGGAAATCTACAACTGAATTATATGAAGCATCGATTAGTTCCAATCGTAACAATAGTTGCCGTCACGTAAAATTGACACCATGTTTTTGTCAAAATTTTCTTAAATATCGACCACGTTTACTAATGATCATATTTTGCAATTAGCGGAAGAAAAATCCTGTCAAAATATCCACTACTGTCCTACCTTTTATTATGTTTGCACTGTAGAATCCTGACCTTCACGTAGTCCAAGATTATTTTGTATGGTAGAATCCGACATTTTTTTACCGGAAGTGTTGCCGTTGAGTTCCACGTGCTCTCCTTTTTCTTACGTCTCTCGGAGCTTTTCGTCATCTTTGCGTAAAACGCGCGGGAAACTGTATCATCAATGACAATGATATTACCGGAGAGTAACGAATGTTATTGAATACGGGATCCTCATAGAAACCAAGATTAAGGTTTTATAATGTAAATAATCTTGAAAATTGTGAAGGTCAGTATTATACAGTGCAAACACAATAAAAAGAAGGACAGTAGTGTATATTTGGACAGGATTTTACTTCCGCTAAATGAAAACATCATCTTGAGTAAACGCGGCTGATATTTTAAATAATTTTGACAAACAACATGGTGCCAATTTTACGTGACGGCGACTATAATTCCCGATGCTTCACTCTTTCCATTAAATAGTTGTTTTGTTTTGATAAGTAAAAAAGTTTTGCATCCAAGAAGTTCATCTGTTTCATTGTTAGAACACAACCGTTTTAAACATTTATTAGAAATGGCACAGACGAGACGAAGATCTTCACCAATATTTGGATTTTGTGAATTTGGAACAAGATTGGCCATGTACTTCCATTACTTCATTCTGCCATTAGCCGCATCAACTATCCAGCTTATTTTAGTTGTAAGTCTGGACGAATTGCAATGCTCAACATCTTGTTTTTTTATCCTTTTTTCAAAATATTGACGTTTCGTTTTTATATATATTTTCCAAGTTTGTGCAAGAAATTCAATGAATCCCGAACTCCTCTATCGACTATCATCACGTCATCAACCTTCAACCAACTTTGCATTGTTTCTGCGTTATTTGACAGTGCATGGATGATAATTTTTGCATCATTGTTTTTATTGCCACACACACTGACAAATGAACCTAATACACTGACATAATATCCTGTTGATGTGACTAGTATCATTGGTTTGACTTAAGGCCTCTGTTTGTGCATACTGAAAGGTCTGCATTTGAAATGAAAACTGTGTGCTCTTATGAATGTAAATGTAGGTGCCGTTAAGGATCAGTCTAACAGGGTCAGTAGGTCCACCAAACATTTTTTTTTGCTAAGTAAGTTGTATGTTTTTTCAACCACAGCTTTTCGTGTGATGTGTTCAAGTCAATGTAATTTGTAGTGAATTCTTTGGCTAGAGCCTTACGAGCACTCCAGATCGATCTTTCATTCGTCATTTGGTTGCTGCCCCTGAATTTAAAGCTGTCGTTTTCGTGAAAGTTTTTAACTGATTTAGTCATTTAAAACCCTCCGATTCAGGCTTAAATATGTAAAATCTATCAAATATGCCAAAAAACGTCACTTTTCAGATGGTTTTTGTCTCAAATGAAAGTGGCCGCATCCGTGTTCATCCTCAATCTTTATATATGTTATGTATAATCATCAAATACAACTTACATTTTAATATTATGAATGAGCACGAATGCGGCCACTTTTATTTTAGACGGAAACCGTCTAAAATTTTACTAAAATGCTACAATTGTGAAGATTTCAGTAATTTAGCATGACTTAATGATGCTAGTACCCGATATATGTACATTGTATTGTCAAAAACAGCCTATATTTATGTAGCAGAAGCATTCTACTTTCCAATAAATAGCTTAAAGCACAATTTTGTAAAACTGCTATATTTTGGGGCCAAAATGGGGTCTTACTGAACCTACTCCTTTGTCAAAAACTAGAAAACATTGCTTATTGTGAAACTGCCTATTATAAACGTGATGTGAATCTGATGTGGATACTAAACAATTGCAAGGATCTTTTAGAGTACATACAATCTTAGATTCTTCAAAGTATTAAAACATTTGACTTTTCTACACTTAACACAAATATTCCGATTCCAAACTAAAAGACATATTGAAAGAGTTAGTATTACTTTGTTTCCAAAAAGAATTGTCAACGATGATACAAGTAACACATTGATCCGTCTTCTGGCCGACTTGTTTCTTTATTACTATGAGGCTGACTTCATATAGGAACTTCTTAGAAAGAAAGATAAGAAGTAAGCAATACCCTATACCTTTACTTTTCGCTATATGGATGATGTTTTTTACTGAATAATTAAAAATTTTGTGATTATGTTGAACAAATCTATCATATCGAACTAGCGATAAATGATACAACTGATACAGTTAAGTCTCCTTATATCTTGACTTACATCTAAAAATTGACAATTATGGTCGGTTGAAAACAAAACTTTACGACAAAAGAGATGATTTCAGCTTCCCAAATGTGAACTCTCCATTTTTATGTAGCAGCACCTGCATACGGAGTGTATATCTCCCAATTGATACGATATTCCCGCGCTTATATTTCCTATCCTGATTTTCTTGAAAGAGATTTGCTGCTCACAAGAAAGCTATTAAACCAAGAGTTCAAGATGGTGAGGTTGAAAAAATCCCTTCGTCAATTTTACGAATGCCATCCCGAGTTGGTTGACCTTTATGGAATAACCGTTACACAAATGATATCGGTTATGTTCTTTCTGTCGTAACTACAATCCCCTTCCCTTTTCACGAATTTGAACTACAGAATTAGACTGTTTACCAGATTTGTAATAACACGACTGGTACCACATGTGACGCTTGATCTGCTTACCCTTCCGGAGCATCTGAGATCACCCTAATATTTTGGTGATGTTCGTGTCGCCTATTTGTTAGTTTTTCTATGTTGTGTCTTGTGCACTTTTTTGTGTATAAGTCTTTTTCTTTCTTAGCCATGGCGTTGTTTTTTTTTTTTTCAATTGATGAGTTTGACTGTTCCTTTGATATCTTTCACCCCTGTCTTGTAGTGATTTTGAGATTTTGTTACATCCTGAGAGTTTTGTTGGTGGATAGGTGTGATATAGTGACAGCTTAAATGTAATATCGGCTCGAGAAATTATGATAATTATTTGAGATGCTTAAGCCATAACTTCGAAATTGAAAGCAAAGTTAGGATGAGTTATAAACGGTGATTCAAATTTCAATATTCTGAAGAACTGTAAAGGAACTGGTGAACAATAGGTTTAACGATTAGTGATATTGACATTAAAGACCTCAACACAAAAATGGGTTGTAGTGATCCCCGACCTTGGAACGCCAAAAAATTCAAACAGTCCTTTTTGTTTGAAATCTTCTAAAAGAATGACTCTTAATTTTGATAAGAAAGACATTGCATGGCAGAGATAATTTATGCATCACAGCAACAACAAAAAACGTGTAGGTCCTCTCCTCTGTGAAGAACTACTTCGCCGAAAAATGTGTAGACATGGTCAATCTTCATCAATCACTGGTTACTTTGATAACCCTTTTCAACAACTCCACCATCCAGTTAGATTTGAGCCCTTTTTTATAATTGTGTTGCCAATGTTTGTATACCTTCAAATCATTTAAGAGATTATGAACTCGACAAATAATGTAATGACATCCCCCCCCCCCCCCCCCAAAGTAAATGGTTAGTATATCTGTCATGCAGCTGTTTTCTGTCTATGTAAACTAATCAATAAGCTCAGAGCCATTACAAGGTAAAACAAACTCCCCCACCTTATTTTTTGATAAAGGATTTAGTGTTAAGAACATCAGAAACGTTCTTCAACGCAAAGAAGTTATATAAAGAATTTCGCTTTATTTTTCAAAATCAGTCGGTTTCTATTGTCTCTCATAGCATGCAGGACAAGATAAGCTGCAAAATGCCTTGAGTCTGTAGTATCTTGACGACAAATACGGTGTTGCCTTGTCTGTAAATCCTGTTTATGAGGTTGACTACTTTATTTACCATAATTTCGTCTTCGCTTCATTGAATATTTCAATGTTCAAGCAATATGAGGACTTATCTTGTTCGTATTGAATACCTTAACTTCACACAAAAAAACCAGTACAAACAATGGTAAATAGATGGCTCATATGCATGTTCTACCAAGATTTTGTTCTTAAGATTGGCAAAAGCTTTGTCCGCAGTGAAAAGAAAAATATAGAAATAATGTCACACTGTTCACCCGCGTATTGTCATTCAAAATAAATGGATTTTTTTGACATTATACATATAGAATATTTAAAATCGGAACGAAATTAATTATATTCAAATATTCCATTGTTCACCCATTTACACCACCATACAGCTAGAAAAAAAAGAAAATTGGTCGAAAGAAACAAAATGCGTTAAATTATAATTTATTAACAAGGTGAACTCAAACAAAAAAGTATTTATAAAATAGATACAACACTTGTTACATAGGAATCTATCGCCAGCATGCGCAGCTTACTTTTATAATTTTATTAAGCAAAATGATATTTGAGTCCAAAATCAAGATACAGCAACACCGTTGCGTAGTACACGACAGACTACAAAATAAAAAATCTAAGTGAGAAATCATATGATACACATACATATATATATTGGTCTGAAACATTAACTGACGAATGTCATTCTGGTTGAATAAATATCTTTTTAATATGTTCTAATTCATAACTTCAAGCCAACATAAATTATTTACAAAATAAACTCAACACAAATGTGTGAGATGAGCTAGCCTGGCAGTGTGCAGCAAAGCTTTAATTTTATTAAAGACAAATGCAAAACTAAGTTCATCTGTTACTGTATGCCTAGGCCGCTGGAAGTTATAAACAAACAAAACATCAAATGTTGCATTATGTACGCAAATACATAATATTAATCAATTTGAAGATTCTGTTCTTATTTCTAATATTATTCACATTAATCAAATATAACACAAGAACAATACATCAAGTCAGTGGGAGGGTGGGAAACTTTACTGCATCAAAAGCAAACCTCGAATGGCAATATCTGAAACTCACAGAACCGCCAAAAGTATAGCACGAAATATTTGAATTGACCTTATTCAAATAGTATGATCAGTTCTAACTCGACCAGTGAAAAACAATAAAACTTTTATATACTTTCAACACGTAAATAATTATAAACAATTACCAGTGGTAAGGTTAACATACCGGTGTACATAAATTTAATAAATATATTTATATATCTATTCATAAAATATTACAAACATACAAACATTCATGGGGATTGGGTAAACCCCTTCATCTTACCTTTACTGCACTGTACTGTTTACGAGCTTCGTATTACAATATTACTTAACTCGCTTAAAAAATTCTGTACAATTTACAAACAAAATACTCAATATATTTACGCACCGTGACAAATATTGGATCAATTCGAATATCATATATCTAAAAACACAAACCTGTGTAATTAATATGAAACACCAACAGATGATCACTATTAATTATAAGACACACACTCACGTGTGTATGTTTAAAGAAACAGAAACACGTGTATGATTAACAGGAATAAAAAAATTCACACTGTACTCTATACAATAATATAAACGGTATCAACGATTCTGCCCCGGCTGTTCATTTCGACAAAAATATCTATTCAGTTATGCTCGAGAATAAAAATTTGAAAATCCAGAGCTTTTTCAAAGGATGAATAGCAATAAACAAAAGAGGACAAAAACATTTAGACCAAGCCGGTCAAACGATCAGTATTTCCATGAGGTAGATACATTCCTTCATTTTAAATGATTTCAAACATTAAAGACCAGTAAATTCTAATAACCCAAATTCAGTGTCTGAGTAGAAAGTTGATGGACCAGGGGTATGTCAAAGAACGTCTCGTCCTTTTTCTAAAAAAGTTCATCGGAAGGTACAAAGACCTTGTTGATAAATATTCCGTATCAACTTCACATATATTACATGATGGTCTTGATGTATAGATTCTGCGTACTGATGTTGTTTATCATCTTAACAACGTGTTATATTGTTCCTTCATTTTTCTTTGTTCTATTGTTAGTATTACTTTTACTGTTGGATTGTTTTATGTGATATCCATTTAAAGCGGCTCGGTACTTAAACATCCCACTTATGTGTTTATATTATCTTTCATTTTTCGCTGGTGTGTTTGGTATATGCGACTTTTTGTGTTTCTTTGGTTCCCATAACGTGACTCTGAACTTTGAAAGATCCCGTCAATATGATATTGTTCTATTGTATGTCGTAATGATATATTTCTATTGTGAATTGGAAAATACGTTGAACCACAAACGTCAAAATTATTTAATCACGTAGCGGAATGAATTGTTTGTTGATTCTTATAAATTATATTTAAATTTTGGACTATTCTAAATCTCGGTCTATTTCTGAAATTAATTCTTACATACTTTGATTTTTTAACCCTGTATGCTAGCATTGCCCATGTGAATTTTATTAATTGTTTGTACAGTCGGG
>CM034362.1:74695477-74820730 GCA_019925275.1 Mytilus edulis | reverse complement strand
CCCGACTGTTGTATATACATTGAACGACAAATGTATGTGACAAATAAAAATGTTCTGACATCAGACACGCGAATCAATGAACGTGTTTGTAGATAGATGTTTTTTTGTGTTCTGTTCTATTGTTCCTTTTAAAATTATTACACGATGATGACTGCTGTACCCATATTTTGACTATTTTATCTATAATGTCTGTTTAGTTCACGTATTATTGTAAATATAACGAAACTTGATGAGACTGTCATCAAGGTAGGTGAGAGGTTTAGCGCTTTAAAATCAGGTTTTATCCACCATTTTGTACGTTTGAAAATACCTGTAGCAAGTCAGGAATATGATAGTTCATGTCCGTTCGTTTTTTATGTGTTTTTTTATTTGATTTTGCCATGTGATTGTGGACTTTCCGATTGGATTTTCCTCTGAGTTCAGTATTTTTGTAATTTTACTTTTTTTCCATATTTGAATGCAAGTACCGAAGTACTTGCTACTGGGACGGTGATACCCTCGGGGACTATAAGATCACCAACATCGACCTAGTGGTAGTAACAAAATAAACGGTACCATTTGTTCTGCACCCGAAGCGCATTTCGACAATCAATGTCTTGTCAGTGATGCTCGAAGACAAAATATATAAAATACAAAATTGATTAAATGGATGAAGTGCTATAAACCAAAAAATGTTAACAAGGTATAGCAAAAACCGGACAAGGAGCTTTGCATGAGGAAGATACATTCTAAAATTTAAATTAGTTTAAAAAAATTGTAACAGCAAATCTTAATAACACAAAATCCATATTTTCATGCAAGTACCGAATTCAAGATACTAGGATGGTGATTCCCCGGGGACTATCAGTCCACTAGCAGAGACATCACCCAGTGTTCATAATAACATAAACAGTTCCATTTTTCTACACCAGATGCGCATTTCAACAATCACTGTCTCTTCAGTTATCACTACAAACCAGTAAAAGTCTGAAATGTCATATATCTGTACTCGACTGTGCTGCTTTTTCCCGACAAGTCTAAATTGGTGTGAAATTTACTTTATATTACTCGACTGTACTGCTTTTCCCGACAAGTATAAATTTGTGTGAAATTTACTTTATATTACTCGACTGTAGTCTGAATCATACTTATTAGTCGACCAGTACTTAACAATGTTATACACGTATGAACCATGCTCGACCTAGTCTGAATCATACTCGACAGTCTTCGCCAACCTATACCTATATTTGTATCTATCTAATATATTTCATCAATTAAGGAAATGTTTTTAACAATAGCTTTTCCCCTTGGCTAGAAATTTGAACAACAATTTGAAATTAAAGATGTATTCAACATGTTCAATATAGCATTTAAACCACAATTTCACAATAAAAATGAAAATGTGTTCTAAAGTTGCCGTAATAACATATGTATTTCGATTAAAATAGGAATTTGTTTTCAAAATTAAAGACATTACATGCAAGAGGCACTTTAATAAGATGTAAATACCTCATTACAAGTGTGTTTTACATATAAATAAAAAGCCGTATTTTTATAACACTCGTGGATTATTTATCTAGTGAATTCAAAAGACCTTGCGATTAAAGTTTAACAGGATGTTGCAATTTTGGATGAATGTTATTAAGAATTTAATACTCTCTGAGTTTTCCCCAATCAGGATGTTTTAATTCATACTTCACCTCTAATCAGTAGATCATTTTTATTAATTTCTTAAATCTTTTATTCGTTTTTCAATAATATATACCAAATTATAATAATTGATATATTTCTGATATATGGTTAAATAATTTTAGAGATTTTCTTAGCTTTTGTTAATTATTCAACAGTTAATTATAAAACTAGTATATGTAACCATGAAACCTATGTAGTTTTTTTAAGGAAAATTAAGATTAAAAAAAACACACATGCCAAACAAGAAGCACGGTAATAAGGTTTTATTACCCTAAGTATAGGTGTGGTTTTTAGGTTAAATAATATCTTTTTAACAAAGCTCTAAAACTTTAAAATTCATTTAATTAAGTTATTATATAATAAAATTTCTTTTAACTATCTATATTTGATAAATCTGTGAATCATGCAAAGATTTAAACATCTGTTTTCATATGTGGGTTTATTTTTTTGTGTCGCGCTGTTGGCATGTAAGTTAAAAAATAATTCATTTTAACAGTTAATATTAAAAAGTAAAAGTTATTTGGTTTGATATTGTTCAGACTGGTCGAGTATTTTTCAGACCTTTGGTCTAGAATTGTTACGACGAAAAAAATAGGTTGAGTATCTGTCGAAAACGAGTAATAGACTATTTTCAATGGTAAAGATAATGATCAAGTACAAATCAGTACAGTTGAGTGTGTTTAAGACTAATGGTCGAGTAATGTCGAAAAAAATTCAGTCCAATTCAGCCTGGTCGATCAGTACAGTAGAGTACATATATAGGCCATTTCCGACTTTTACTAGTTTGAAGTGTACGCTCGAGTCCAAAATATTTGAATATTAATTACTTATTAAAAGGATGAGGAGCTATAAACCAAAAATAACACAAAGATATAGCAAGAACCGGACAAGGAAACAGAACTTTGAATGAGGGAGATACATTCCTTAGTTTGAAATAATTTCAAAAATTAGGTAACAGCAAATTTTAATAACAAAATTCATATTGTCATGCCAGTACCTAAGTACTAGCTTTTGGGATGGTTGTACCCTTAGAGACTTTCAGTCTACCAGGAAAGACGTCGACCCAGGAGTAGTAATAACATAAGCGGTACCATTTTTTGTTCAAATGACACATTTTATTTTCAGGAATATACTTCGGCATATTTTATTAAATTGAGCCCGACACAACATGCTAAACTGAACAATCAGTATTTTTTAGTTTCATCTTAACCGCATTTCTTGAAATTAAAGGAGTAGGTCCGGTAAGGACCGATTTTGGCCTCAAATTTCAGGTTCATCTGACGAAAGATTTTGACCACTTTTTAAACACTTAAGTGTCTATTTTATTTGAATTAATTAGTTTATGTGGAAGATTTTATCAGATTTAGTCATTAAAAACCATCCGATTCAAGCTCAAATATGAAAAATCTACCAAATATGCCGAAAAATGTCATTTTTCAGTTGGTTTGTGGTGAAAATGAAAGTGGCCGCATCCGTGTTCATCCTCAACCTTTATATATGTTATGTATTACCTTCAAATACAACTTACATTTTAATATTAAGGATGAACACGAATGCGGCCACTTTCGTTTTACACGAAAACCGTCTAAAATTTAACTGAAATGCTAGAATTATGAAGATTTCAGTAATTTAGCATGACTTTATGGTGCTAGTACCGGATAAATGTGCATTGTATTTGTCAAAAACAGCCCATATTTATGTAGCAGAAGCATTCTACTGTCCAATGAATAACTAAAAGTTTACATATTAAAATTTTTGTAAAACTGCTATATTTTGGGGCCAAAAAGGGGTCTTACTGAACCTACTCCTTTGTAAGAAATTGATCAGAATACTAAGTAGAACCAAAAGAGAGGCGAAAGGTATATACAAAGTCAAAATAAACTGAGAACACCATTGTTAGAAATGATAAAAACAACATAGAAAAAAGATTGGGCAACATGAACCCCACAAAATCACGGGGTAACCTCATGTGATCTGAATTAATAGGCAGATCCTGCTTCACTTATAGCACGCGTCGCGTTGCTCATGTAGATACAAGACCGGTGACAAGTCTCTAGTTACGACAATAAAATGTATCCGTTGTCGTCTGTGAAACAGATATTTTATAACGATCAACCAACTAATAATGTAGTCAGTCTGTAAAATTTAGGAAGGGATGAATTCAACTTCACCACTTGGAACTCTTGGTTCAATAGCTTCCTTGTGAGCAGCAATCCTAGATCGATAAAATAATGATAGGAAATACATGTCCCGGGATACCGTATCAACTTGGATGTAAAATCTACGTATGCATGCGCGGTTACAACATTTCTGATCGTTTCTTAATGTCATATATGAGTCGTACTTTTTATAGACATTTGTAAAAACATGAAGGTCAAAGAAGATATAGATTATTTAATTTCACATACATATATAATGTATTGATATTGTTCTTAACAAAATCAATCCTATCTTTTCTGATTGGTTTCAATAAATATATCATTCTGAAATATAGACTAACAATACAGGTTCAACCTTCTCTGTCCCAATTTAATAGCAGGCATATATGTACATAGTCATCTAGGTAATATAATCTAATACAAACGAGCTAATTCCAATTTTGAAATAAAATGATTATTCCTCAACTTAGCAATACTATTCGAATTGTATCTGCGTATGGAGTATATATTTCTCATATTATTTTCTCCAGAAAAATGCATGAACATGAATGAGGAATATATCAATTGTTGTACATACGTTCAATTATTTGAAAGAATAGAGCTTTTGATTTTTTTTTAGTTTTTTTGTACTTTCCGTTTTCTTATTGACATTGGTTCGTTTTTGTTTTTGTTTTACCCTTTATTTAATTGATATAATTAAGCTAAAACAATAGTTTCTATAAATATCCGATGTTTGTACTAATATATGGGGCCACATTAAATGATACTATGTTCATTTGACTTTTGATATATATTACGATATACTAACCTTTGCTTGTTTAATTTCAGGATATTCGTGTACTCAAAGCACTTCTTGATTCCCCAAGCTGCAGGGAATACATTAAAAACACCTTATTCATTGTGACCGGTTTTTCGCATAAAGGAGAGCTCACTAATGGACAAGTGTTACATAAATTGAGTAATGAAATATCAACAAGGTTACAATTGCCTATTGACGTTAATGCAGTATATGGACGATTATACCCACACGACCATCCAGACATACCTTCAAGAATGTCAATTTTTTTTCAGCAACAAATATTAGAGGCACTTAAGGATATCTCAAACAAAACTATGAAAGATATCACGAAATCAGAAGAGTTTATTGCATCCGAAGAATTTTATCAATGTAGAACTGTTTTGAGTGATAAAGCCGGTCCTTTCAGTGTATCAAACTTCAGTTATACTTTAGAAGAAGAAGTTAAGAAATTTCAACTGGAACTTAATACGTTCATTTTAGCAGAATTTGAAAAAAAGTTGCGTTTGAAGCTAGGAGAAAGGTTAAGTCCAAATTTGCCTACTCATAATTGGGCGGATCTGTCAAGACGCACCAATCCGAGTACTTACATGCTTAAAGACGATAGGGGCAATTTTCTTTTCTCAGACTTTGTCAGATTACTGAAAAATAAAATTGAATCAAACCAAGACGATATTATAAGTCTGGAAATCAATGATTGCAAAGAGACTCATTTGAAGGACATCCATAGGATCAAAGACTATCTAAGGACGACGCTAAAAGAAATTCTAGACAAAAGAGATCAAGTTAATAGAAACGATGGTCGAATTCTCGAACTCAAGCTTATCATGAATAGGTATGTTATGATTCTCTTGATAAGATTGTGTTGAGATGTTGAATGGATAATACACTATAAAGTCTGATACATGAGCAAATATGTGCATTGTGAAAAATAAAAATAAACTGCATACTTTTTAAATAAGACATTCACAACTTGAGCATACTTCGAAACACGCAATGTGAATAGAGAAATGCTCCGAGAGATTGTTTGCTTTGTTTAATATTATTATTTTTACATTTGTTTGTAATAATGTGCATAATACAAATTGAAAACCAATATCTAAATAAATCCAATGATTAATAATTGTTAATGTAATTCAAACTTACATTACTCATTTGAATTCGATTGATGTGTGCTAAATATACTTTAAATAACAAACATGTTCTACTCTTGTAATTACCCTCAGAAACGTTAGACACGTGTGTGTGGAGTGAAAACTAGTACATTTAAAGGAACTACTCGTACCCTTTGAATAAATTTACGTGGTAACTAACACTTGGACTAAAATAGATTCATTTTTATGAAATAATAACAAAACATTTACTTTGGTCTGTTGACAAAAGGATAGAAGTTACACAATTTACAGGACTCATTTTATTGGATATATAGCAGTTTCATAAAACACTTCTTTTGATCGTCTAGGTACTATATTTTCTTTACCAAAAGTATCTGATTAACATGTGAAGGTTATTTAAAAAAAATCAATTCCTTTAGGTAGAATTTTCCCCTTTAATACCAAGAATACTAAAGTACTCTTAACATCGGTTGATCGCAAGATATTGTGGATGATCACAAGCACTTGTCTCTTTTTAAAAAAAATACATTTCTATACCTGAAAGTGAGGTTAATGTACAGATATATTTTTTTTCTTAGACAAGTTCGTGCGTGGATGATAAATAAATGGCAGGGTATTTAACCTCATCGTAATAACAATTATATTGTAGTGATAGAAATCAGTATACTCTGGTTTGTTGTTATATATTAAGTTTGTTGTTCAGTATTATATCAATTGTCTGTATATAACAATTCCATGCACTTATAATATCCATCCATGTGAATATCATTTTAATCCACTTAATCAATAATAATGCAGTGTATGTGCATTATGGGCACTTCTGTAATAATTCGATTTTTCTCATAGATTGAATTCGAGTAGGCATTCATATTTTCCCAGCAAAACGTGTTATTTCCAATGGAGAATTATCGGTCTTTGGGAGAGAGCAAGAGTGGTTAATCCGGGTCGCTGATTGCAACCGATCTAAAGATATTCTTCCGCATGCGTTAACACAATGTTTCTGTCCGTGTGCATAGATATAAATGATTTTCATATATTTAAAATATATATATTTAAGACAAAATTTTTAATTTTATAAATCTATAACAACGATAATGAATGCTATTTTGTACTCGATGATGTCTGTGCATTTATCATGTGTGTATATCGGTTACAAACCCAACACGAAAGTAACGTTATGGGAATCTAGGCGACAGCAATACACCGGAAAACCCTCACGGTTATCCGTTTGAAAAATGGTTGACTTTTATAAAGCTATACACAAATGACATTTAAAAAAAGAAAGTAAATGAACAAGATCTGATTAAATATTAACTTTGTTTTTAATAAATTGATTTTAATATTTTATTTTATAGATTTGTTACGAAATTTAGACTTTCTATTATTGAAGATAGATGCATCATATATTTGACTGATTTAAAAGAAAGGTTGGTTGAGATACAACATACTCTATCGTTATTCATTTCAAATTGGACCAATATTGAATATGAAGAGCTTAGAGTCGTCAAGATGAAACAGCTGATGGGCATGTTGAAATCTGGTGATCGCGTTATCAATGGTTTAAATGAATGCAGTACTGTCAGCTTTTTCCTTCGTGACTGGCAATGGTTTTATTTTGTAACATGTAGACATATCTTATTACAAGGTAGTGAATGTTTCATCGATTACACCAACGATTCAATAACTAAAAGAGTTAAGGTTGTTCATGCATTCGATGTTCCTGAGTTCGATATTGCGGTATTCTGCATACCAGATAAGTCTATTGTTTGTATGCCTGGTGTAAGAAGTAATATGGCATTGAATAGTCATTTTCTGTCAACGGATATGATCTTTTTACCACTCGGTACACCAGTTTATAAGTGGGGAGCAGGATCAGGACTCACACATGGGAAATTTATGGGCGCTTCTTTTGAAAGCTCGGGACGACATGTTTTGGTTCACATACAAAGTGATTCGCAAAATCAGTTTGCTGTTTCTGGCGACAGTGGCTCCCTGATATGTTTCACGACTGAGGTTTCACTAGTTTGCGCTGCATTTGTGTTGATCGGCGTTTTTATCGACCACCAGTCACATATTCCTACGTATAGTTGTGTGAGGGTTCAGAATGTGTTGTCCTTTATTGCATGCAAATGCCCAACACTTAAAACTTATGGCCATACGTCTTTAGATTAATGTCTTTTCTTTATTCTCCTGGCAAGCATTAAGTCTTAAATGCAGGATTTTTGTTATTAGTTGGTATTGCCTTCGAAGTAGCTGTCAGTAACTGCGAGTTCCTTTAGATCTGTACTTGTGTCTTTATGTTGTTGGGATGTATACGTCCTCTCCTTGTTTTTATTACATGTATTTCTATTCTTATTCATCTGTGCCTGTCCAAAGTCAGTAGCCTTTAATTTAGTGGTTGTCGTTTCTTGCTGTTACATATTTGTTTTTCTGTCACAATTTGTACAATTACGCTGGTAGTTTTCTTGTTTGAATTGTTTTACATTTGTCATTTCGAGGCCTCTTATATTTTGCCGTTTGTTGCTCTATATTATATTTGTTTTTCGTTCATTGATTTGTACATGAATCAGGCCGTAAGTGTTCTCGTTTTAATTGTTTACAGACCATTTATAGTTGACTATGCGGTGTGGATTTTTCTCATTGTTGAAGGCCATTAGTAGAGCTTTAGTTGTTAACATGCCTAGTATGATGCTTTACTGTTAAAAACTATTCCGTGTAAGGGAATGGTTAAGAGGCAGAAAACTTGTTCAAAGTTCAACCCCGCAACATTCTGAAAATGCTTGTATCAAGTCAATGGCCAGTAAATCAGTGATTGCCGTTTGTTGCTTTATATTATATTTGTTTTTCGTTCATTGATTTGTACATGAATCAGGCCGTTAGTGTTCTCATTTTAATTGTTTACAGACCATTTATAGTTGACTATGTGGTGGGAATTTTTCTCATTGTTGAAGGCCATTAGTAGAGCTTTAGTTGTTAACATGCCATTGGTTCTCTGGTGAGAGTTGTTTTCATTTGGCTATCAAGTATTACTGTCAGTTGGAAAGAGACTAAGAGTGAACATACTTCTACTCCCCAGTTGAAATGGTAAATATTCTTTCATCCTGTGAATATTAATTGTGGAACGTAATTCTTTTCGTTGTCCTTCTGGAAGTCCTACATTTATGTACATTTGAATGCATACAATTTGTTTTTATTATGAATTAGAGTTCTTTTATAACAAAAAATGATATATAAATCAAAAGTTAGATTAGAGTAAGGCTGGGACTATTATTCTAACTTACAAATAGCTTAATATCTCGTTTTTCAAAAACTAAAGATTAAATTGCAATGAACTGGTACAAAAAAACTTTTAAATGAAACAAATACATGAAACAAGAACACTTTGTCTTTTTAGTTATTTGTAAAAATCCAACTTTAAATTGGAATGTTAAGGCTGATATATAAAAGAAGACACATTCGTTTGATGCGACTATAGATGTTGTAAATTGTATATATAACTTCGTGTGATTAATGTATTATATATTCCTTTGACATGTGTGTTAAAATTTATATATTTGTAATATATTTAAGAAATGATTCATGAACGCATAGATTGTTGGAAATTTACACATGGCCTGGGCCATGTGTAAATTTCTAACAATCTATGGCTTCCATGAATTATTTCGATTCTAATAGGACAAATACGGTCATTAAAAAACTGAAGCGAGGGTGGGTATGCTGTGTATGTGGCTGTTCTTTTTTACTCCCTGTAAGATAAAGCTCAAATATCTTTATAAATATGTAACTTGCGTAGGTTATTTCGAGAATAACTGCTAGAAAAAAACTTTTTAATTCTTTAAGTTCTCAAACCCAACATTTGTCATTTTTAATTTACATGTTTTTTCTCGTAAGCTTCCGTCAAATCAAAAGTTGACATTTTGTAACTAAGGAGCCGCCATGTTGACTTGCTGAAATTGGTAAATATGCGAATAATGCAATAAAATAGAAAATAAAACAAAACCTACCTCAAAAAATCAGTTTTAATACAATATCATACGAATTCCGATGGTTCACGTAACAGAAAACTTTCAAGTTTAGCGGTTTCATTTGTATGACGTCATGTTTTGAAATGACTTAAATGCGCCAAAAAGATTAATAGACTTTCGCGGAATTGTATTTAATATTTGTTTTGTTCATTTCTCCCAGCTCTTGTGCATTACTTCTTTTTATTATGCATACGAATAAGAATAAAAGTTATTTTGTGTTTTTTAATTGTACTTTTTAAAACAATACAATCGGCAAAGGATCTGCAAATAGGTTCCAAGACATGTAGATTTACGTGGGAAGTATATTGTAACAGCCATTATTATGCATATCTCTGAGTCTGCGCTAAGTATATTTTATCACAGTGTTGCTTACAAAGCTAAAGAAGCACGTCATATTAGAATTGTTCTTTTCAATAATGAAAACATATTGCATTTCATACTATTGACAGTGCAGTATAAGCCTATTTGGCTGGCTTAAAATCACATGTATATTTGAATATGATTGTTGGTTATACTTCATGTTGCACTTTAATATTGGAATATTCATTCACATTTCATTTTGAGCTGGTCTTTATGGTTATTGATACCATTAATAGTTATTTGAATAAATATATATGCATTACTTTATTTTTATTTAATAAACTTTCTCAAACCTGCTGTTGTGATCCCGAGTAAATGTTTACACTTACCCAAGACGCTGATTGGTATTCTGTCTCTTCTGTTGGAACGATTGTCTCTTTGGTTTCTGTTTATTATTGTACTATATATGGTTTCCAGAAAGAGAGAGAGAGAGGGCATCATGGGATCGTGCAACTTCCGACAGGGTCTTGCTTAATACCAACGAATACCACATTCCCCCAGCTTTATATTTTTGTTGTACGTTTATAATTTCTTTATGATTTTTTTGCGAAATTGTCCAAATTGATATATTAATAAAGGTGAATTTTCCGGATGGGCCCTTCAGAAGAGAGGGGCCCAGATTAGATAAAGCTACTATTTCTATTTGTTTTGGGCTACTAAATTAAGTAAACCATGTCTGTATGTACAGCCAGCCCGTTATCCCTTCTAGCAACACGATCCTAGTCCCCTCAACCCCTTCGTGATGCCCCCTTGATTAGGTTGGGCTAGTGGGTTATTCTAATAAGAAAATAATAAGAAAATAAACTTAAAAATAACCTTCCTCTCTGGACAGATTTTTAAAATTATATACACAATTTACAACTGTTGTTCTCCCTACCTACACCATATGCAGGGCCCGTGCATTGCTGGTGGTGGCCTCCAGCAATGCCCAAAGGGTGTCCCCTGACCTAAACGCCAGCAGCCACATTGCCACCTCGGAAATATACTTGGGATGCCCATAGCTGTTGTTGGGTACCCATGACGGCCTGAAATAGGGAGCACCACTCTCGAGGAGGATCCTTTCTAGGGGGAGGGACGACACCACTTGCCCTTGTTCTTGGTCGAACCTGTTGACCTCCCCCGTATACCTGAAATAGAAATTTGGGAATGCATTCCTCTACCGCCTTGCCTCCTGCATTCCCCCGTCAAAACAATGGAGGTGGATCCTCTGCTGAGGAGCCACCCGCTCCCGGACTGTATTCAGGACTTTGAGGTGCGACTCCGCCCTATGGTGATCCTCATGAGCCCCTCTAACATGGATAATGAGGGGAACCTCTAGCCTCCCCTTGCACAGGTTTAGGACCTACCTTAATGAGCTTACTTGCCTCTGAAGGGTTGGGTCCCGCTGGCTCTGGTCCAGCCCAACTTCTCCTGTGGCCCTCACCCCAGACAACCCAACCAGCTGTTCAATCTTGCCGAATGAACTATCGTCCAGCTAATTGGCCTTTTTGGGGTGAATTCCTATGGCCGATGACCTTGTGGGTTCCCCGAATACTTCAGCCACATGATCCAGCTTCACATGTGGCTAAATATCCAACGCCCTTATGGGGTAACCCTAGATGTGGTACTTCTGCAGGGTGGAGAGGTCGCTCTCCCTTGGTGTACTATCGTATTGGGGTGTCCTCTGGCATGACACCTTAGTCTCCCTCAGTGTGTAATCTTGTATGAGTCTCCTTTGTCTTGACGCCATAGTCTCCCTTGGATGTGTAGCTCCTTGGGGTGTTCTCTGACCTGATACCCCGGTCTTCCTCAGCTTGTAGTCTTGTTGGGGTGTCCTATGGCTTGACACCCAAGTCCCCCTTGGTTGATAGTTTTCTTGGGGTGTCCTATTGCCCGACACCCAGTCTCTCTTTGTGTGTAATTGTTCTGGGGTGTCCTCTGTCCTGACACCCCTTTCTCCTTGGACGTGTAGTCGGGTTGGGGTGTCCTGTGCCACAACGACCCAGTCTCTATCCTTCATCCTCCCTGGAATGAGTTCTGTGCGGACACCCCTGCTCTACCTCTTGATCCTGACTGGGGTGTCCACCTCGCTTGGGCATCTCTAAGAGCCCTCTGTAACCTGGCTGTTTCCTCGGCAAGACGTTTTTTTCTGCCTATTCCTTCTCCTCTTTCTTTCCTATGTCGTCTCCTTCCTACCTTGAAAACCCCTACTCAGTGGAGGCACGCTGTGAGCATCCACGCCCGTTCGGCGCGAATGCACACTGGAGTGCTCCTGAAAACGGAACAGCCGCTTCTTCCTCCACTGGGGTCCCTAACTGTTCCCTCCCTAGTACCTGACCGAGCCCTTTCGATCCCTGATATGGCTTTTCCTGAGACCTCAGCTCCCCCCTCATGGCCCTTTGTATCTATCCAGCTTGGGGTATCCCCTTCAACTGAGGGAACCCTATCTTGGTGTCGTTCCCTGGGGCTAACCTCTCTCTCCTCTTCGGGCTGCCTCCAGAACTCTCGTCACTGGACATCTGTAATCTTCCCTGCAAATGGGACCATATGCGTAATTGATTCTCCATAGGCGGTAATGGTAACGTTTTCTTCTGTTGCTCAGCCCATATCAAACTTGTATATGTATGATGGCTTGTTTCGAAGCTGAGACATTTTTACATATGTGGTTAAATTTTCGGGGTACGAGGTGTGATTCATTTTTCCGTAAATAAGAAAACCCCGAGTATCCTTTTGCGATGCGGCTCCTCATGGTAAAAAAAACCATTTTTAACACAATAAGTTCTTTAAAAATTTAATACTTTGAACACATTTAATAGCTCCATAGTTTGTACACTTGCATTCTGTGTTCCCTTACTTTCTAAATTCACATACATGTGTCATTTGTACTATTGCTTTTCTGTTTGTCTTTTTCATTTTTAGCCATGGCGTTGTCAGTTTGTTTTAGATTTATGAATTTGACTGTCCCTTTGGTATCTTTCGTCCCTCTTTTTTAACACAAATGGTTCAGCTCAGTCATTTGTTTATCATAGAAATGTGTCAAATATCACTACACAGAGATTTTGTGTTTACATGTGACTTTTGAGTTCCTCATTTCAAGGGATATTGTCCCAAATACAAAAAAAATACAACGTTTTGAGCGCCCAACATACATCTGGCCTCCGCATTCAATGTAGCAGCTATCTAACTAGATACTCATGTGTGTAAATAGTTGACTTCATATGTACGATCTCTTAAAACTATTTACAATGACTTAAAAACTCCTGATGTACAACAGCATCATTATGGCACTCTATTCTGAACCCTTCCTACGGGCTGAACTCCGCAGTCCAGTAGGGTTCAGACTAGCTTGCGGTGGATCTGGTTTATTATTTTTTATCTTACAACCAGAGCATTTATAGTCCTGGTTCTCCCACTCTTCAGCTTCCTGTGGAGAGATTCCCACGCACCTGCCATGGTACCACTCACTGCACTTGTCACAGGAGATCATAAACTATCCTGTATTAGGTCCTCGGCAAGTGCATGAGGCGATTGGGGGTAAACCCGGTAGATCGATTCACTAATTGACCCCGCTAATTGGGGAATGTGTAAGTCCCAAGTCTTCTGATTGGTACCAACAAAACACCTAATCGAGGCCAGGAGGGTGCAATTAAATCTCTACACCTGGCCATTAGCACAAGGGCGATATGGGGTGGTCCGAGTCGTGTGGATGTGGAGCAGTTCACAAACTGATTGGAAGAGTAAACTCTCGAAATTACGGCCCTGGTCTGTAAATATTTCATATGGAAACCCAAACCTACAGAAAAAAATTGTTAACAGCCGCCCTTGCTGTGACTTCAGCCGTCTCAGAGGGGAGGGGGATACACTCTACCCACTTGCTGAATTGATCTACAATCATGAGCAGGTGTTCGTTTGTTCTGTCTGACTTTAGTAGGGGCCCTACAAAATCGAGGTGCACTCTCTCCATAGAAGCCCCAGCATGAAACATTGTCATTGGGCACCTTGCAGACTTATTCGGTTTCTTGCTTTGGTTACATACCGAACAACTTGCCACATAGCCCTCCAAGTCCTTTTTAAGCCCATGCCAGTAGTAAAACTGTTTTACTCTTTATTAGGTTCTAGTCATGCCCTGGTGCCCAGCTGAGGGGATGACATGGCAAAATTCCATAATGTCCCTCCTCCATTCTCAGGGCACCAGCAACCTGTTTCCTTCTCCGTCTTTTGCATGATACATTATCATTCCCCGTTCATCCCTACTGAACCGCTCCTTGATTGTCCAGTAAAATTTTGCCGGTAGACTACTTCGGACCAGATCCCCCTGAGCAGGTTAACAAAAGTTATCGTCAAGCCACTCAGTGAGCCACTTAAATTTCCCTAAAACCACCCAAAGTCCATCCTGGACAACCCGGATTGAACATTCTGGGTCGTCTGGGACTATCACCACATCTGTACCCACAGTAGCCACTGTCACTCGTGATATGCAAATACCCTCGTCGGCTGGTTTTGGATCGGCAACCGGTATTTCATCTAAAAAACCAACCTCTGCAGAATCTTGGCCAGTGACCAGTATTTTGTTTACAGACCGGCCCCCCACACCTGTTCCTTTGGATGCCACATCCACATCGGTCATAAACTTGGATCACTGTGCTTGAGCCGTTGCACAGTATAGTCAAACACCACAGGGCAGGGTTGCCAAGTTGACAACGGTTTTAAAGTCCAGACATGGAGATTTAACAGGCATTCTGGACAAGGCATCCGCGTTTATGTGTTTGGAGCCCGCCCTATGTCGCACCTCCATGTGATATTGGCTCAACTCTTTGAGCAACCTGGCCAGCTGCCTTTGGGGCTGATTAAAGCGAAGCAGCCCGGTGAGGCTACTGTGGTCTTCCTTCCCAGCAAGTAGTGCCGGGACTGTCTGGTGAAGCGTACTACTGCCAGCTCCTTCCGGGTGGTGCAATACCTTTGCTCTGGAGTTTCCTCCCCATTTTGTACTTGGGACAAGACTGCCCCTATTGCATAGTCCGAGGCATCTATGTCTAGGATAAATTAATCAGAGGTTTTCGGCTGGGCCAGTAGGGGTGCAGAGGTGAGAGCCTCTCGCAGTTTATCAAATACCTCCAGCTGTGTTTCCCCCATGTGAAAGACCTTTTGCCTGTAACATCTTGAAGTGGGGCTGCGATTTTAGAATACCCCTCAGTGAAATCCTGGCGATAATTGGCAAACACCAGAAAACGCTCTACCGTTTTAGTATTTTGAGGGGTTGGCCATTTCTTCACATCCTCTATATAGCCTGGGCCAATAGTCATACCCTACCTGCTTACTACTCTGCCAAGGAATTCTACCTGTTCTTGAAACAGTTCATATTTCTTTGGCTTAAGCTTGAGGCCGTATTCCCTAAAGCGCTGTAAGACCGACCTCAGGTTGGCCAAATGAGAAGCTATATCCTTTCCAAGGACCAAAATGTCATCCAGAAAGGCCAACATTATATCCCAGGTTAACCCCCTTAGAATCAAGCTTATGACCCTAGCATAAGTAGCTAGGGGCATTACAGAGCCCAAATGCCATCCTGGCAAACTCAAAAAAGCCGTATTTTGAAATAAATGCGGTTTTTGACCTATCCTCCTTCTTGATTTTCACTTGCCAATACGCTGAGTTAGCGTCCAGCTTTAAGTACCATCGATTCCCTGCAAGGGTATCCTGGCACTCTTCTACTAGAAATACAATACGCTAAGGGAAATACATCGTGTACACAGGTAGAATTCAAAGCCCTATAGTCAATGCACCACCTGACCATCTCCACCACCACCCCCTCCCCCGTCTCTCTTTCTTACCAGTACTGGGGCAGAGCAGCATTCAGAAACTGAAGGCTGAATGATCCCTGCCTCCAGCATTTTCTTTAAGTGGGTCTCCTCCTCTTGAGCAAACCCAATAGGGGTTCTTCTCATTCGTTGCTTTATCGGAGGGTGTCCCGCAGTGTCAATTTGATGTTCAATGGCTGAAAAGTTCCCCAAATCAAACTCACTTGCTGCGAAGTCATCCCCACACTCCCTTAACAGAGATGCAAAGGCTTATCTTGCTCTTGGCTTCCCAGTAGTGCCTTGAAGCGAACAAATATATCCTTGAGGTGCTCTGAGACTCCCTGGTCAGACTCTGTTGGGCCAGTACCAACCCCTGTACATACTACTCGTATCTTTGTTGGGACTTCTATTGTCTCCACTTCTACTGCCTGGGCAATTAATTCCCCTTTACGCACGTGTACATGCTTATTTAAAGTATTTATCAGACACACTACTGGTTGGCTCCCCCCTGCAGTAGGTAAAGTACAGGGAACCAAAAGACCAATATTTTATTGGTATAAATAAAGCATACTGTTTAGTATTCTGTATTTTTTATGAAAGTTATTATGTAGGAAACAGTAACTGTGTGAAATAACTAGTTTTATACTACTTGTAATGCTTGTAGTCTGGAACATAATGATAATTGAAGCAAATAAGTTTTAATTAACATTTATTAAGTATAGTAAGAACAATTATTATATAATGATTTTTCTAGAAATATATTTGATAAACCAGTTGAAGTTCATGTTATAATTTATCAGTTCATATTTATAATCCACTGAATAATCCAACTGTATTTTTGTGATGATCCAATATTGTAGAAACTGTAGTAAATCGTAGTAAATTCCACCCACCTGTGCTTGAATTTTATGAATGAAATGTATTGAAATGCGCAGTAGAACCCATGTGACACTTGGGACGATTGTTCAATAAAAACACTATTTTTACGTGTTGGCAACTCTTTTCACATACTTCTTGTAATTCCTTTTAGTATTTGTAGTCAACGTCTTCAATGTTTTGTAGATGTTTACGTTCATTATCCTTGATATTTTACATTTTGATCCGCCAGTGACACACATTTTTTGCAAATGTTGTTTACGTATTGTGTTTTCCGGTGGCGCTGTATATATTGTTGTATTTTTAGTTACCATAGAAATTTGTTTAGTACCATGCAAAATTTGTTTATTATATAAAGGTTACTAAAATTGTATACAATTATGATTTTTGTAATTTATTTGAGCATTGAAATATTTAGTTGGACGACAAGCGCGCGATCCAACAATCTGACAATTTTCCAACTTTGCCAATAATCCAACATTGACGTAATTTCGATGCTTGGTCGTCAGTTCTGCTTAAACTTTTGGTTCTTACAGTTGGTATTTTTATTTGCTCGTTATTTATTTTAGTCAAAATGGTTAATTTTTCTTAGAAACTTCATATTTTTAAAGGTTAAATTGTAAAGGAAAATAGTAAAATTTAGCGTTTTCAAAGTTAAAAAGGAATATTTCATTTTAGCGGACTCTTTAAAGCTTTATTTCTAGTTTATCTTTTAAAGTTAGAAGTATCGAAATTGTTCATTGGAACTCATGTTTACTTTTAACGTTTGTCTTTTTGTAATGAATAGGATTAAATAGGAAAACATTTGACAAGTAAGGGATAATTTCCCAAAGGTCTGAAAATTATAATAAACAATACAGTTTATGTATGGTATAAACTGTAGTTCATTGTTAGTTATTCAGGAAAGGTTCTGAATATAACTAATAATAATAAACATTTTTTATGTTACTGGTGAGGTATCAGTTACAACTATATACAAAAATGTCAGAAAGAGGTATTCTGATTAAATTCACTTGAAGTTAGGATTTTCTCTTAGGTAATTTATTTCCTTAGTAAGATAGCAGAACTCAGCCTTTTTGTGTATTTTTCTGACACACCAACATATTATCTCATCAGTGTAGAGATAAATTAATAAATATCTCTTGAGTGTAGAGATAAATAAGAAAATATATATTGAGTGTAGAGATAAATTACTCATGTATTATACTGAATAGATTCTTGTCATATCTTGAATACAAATGAAAATATATGATTCTAGAAATGAATAAAATATAGAAACTTATTTACGTGACTTTTAGCAAATGCCTATATTGACCAGCTCATATCTTGTTATACTGACTTTACAAACTACTCATAAAATGTAAGTAAAAACTTTTGGGTAGAAGCATTTAAAGCCCTGCCCGCTACAATACAGTTTAAATTTTGTATTTACGCCAGATGCGAGTTTCGTCTAGACAAGACTCACCATTGACGCTCGAATCCAAAAAAGTTAAAATGCCAAATAAAGTACATTTGTACGAAGTTGAAGAGCGTTGACGACCAAAATTTTAAAAGTTTTGCCAATAGAGATAAGGTAATCTGTTCCTGAGGTAGAAAAGCCTTAGTATTTAAAAAATTCAAAAAAATGACTAAAAAGGTGAACGGTCAGGCCAATTTTTAGTCCAGAACAGCGTGCAAATTATTGTTGCGAAAGTTGCATTGAATCAAATTTGTAAACAAGTAAAGTTTTATCTAAATCATTTTCCTCACTTAGGGCAGGTGCAAATAATTGCAGCGAGATTAAACGTTTTAATGGAACCAAACCTTCTACCTTTTATGAAACAATAGTATAACATCACAATATAGAAAGACACACACTATAAAGTGTCAATTGGGAGGCTTATCCCAATCAAAATACATAGTAACACAAAATAGCACACTATGAACAAATAAATTTGATCTGTGATGCAATGCAAATTACAATTGCCTTTACCTGTACCTGAAATGGCACATCAGATATTAATTTGGATAAAAGATGTTTAAAAAAAGTTGAATATTAACTTTTAAATCTTAGCCGTTAACGGTACTTTTTTAATAGGAAGACACAATGAAGAATAGAAATGGAAATAACGCGTGTTACAGTTTGTTTCCTGTCAATTATATGATATTAGTCAAAAATTAAAGAAGAATGATGAAAAAAAATTAAACTTTATAGAAAGTGTTTTTATTTATATAGCTTTTAATTAGTTCCTCGATCAACGAATCTACATTTATCTTTGGCGTAATAAATACCAAACTAGACACAGACAACATGTAATTGGTTGTGTTCTAACATGTTGAGAGATGTCTCAGTAGGCAAGCATGTGTAAGCACAGAGACTGTTCTCGTTTCGTCACATTTATAACAAGATGTTTCAGCTTAAGTATACATGTACGAAATCCATTGTAAATAACATAATACTATCGATTGCTATAAACTATTGATGTTGTTCCTTATATATTCATGATTACAATGCAAACATATATTCATGAGTAGATTTGTACTGAAGGTTGTGTGTCTCTTATATAGGTGAAGATCTGAATATTCGATCACGATTTGGTGTCGAATCCAAATTGATAAGACATTTCCAAGGGCAACCGAGGTTACATAGTGCCTATTATATAAATATAACCAATATTTCCAAATTAAACACAAATGCTTTTACACAAATATTGCTAGCTTATTGCGAGGCATGGATTTATACGAATATAGAAATCATCTTGATCGTGACATGAAAGATTTGCTCGTAGTATTTCTTAACAAATCATCTAACTATAAAGTATGGGAAATACAGAGTGTTATATTTGATGATACATTTTGAAAAAGAAAAATCTATTGCAATTTCAAGCCTGTATAGCCACCTTGTCGTACGTTCAAATAAAAATAGAACATAGTCATTGCATTTCAAAACTGAATTTTATGCTGACATATGTGCTGAACATATCAATAATCTTTTAATTTCACATTATAGCGCACTGGTTCTCGGAAGATGGGTAGTATAAAAACAGGTACATCTGATCTGAGCAACGAAATTTTTTATCTGAGCAACAAGGCAAATATTCCTTCCTATTTCAATTTCATGTTTTAAGTAATATTTCAAAAGAATGTTTGACGAATGTGTTTTACATTTATCCCAAGTCATCTGGCTTCATATGATATTTTACTTAAAAACATTACAAGGATTGACCATTTTGTTTAAGATATGTAATACATGTAGTTTCTTTTGTACATGTGTTCTTTCTGGCAGGGCTGAAATAGTAGTTATATGTCATACATTTTTCTTCTTCTTGTTTTTTTTTTTTTTTTTTTTTTTTTGTTGTTGTTTAGAAACATATACATTAGTTATTTTTATATGACAAAACAAAGTAAACAGCTAGAGTGGAATGTATACTATGCTTGCTAGTATATTGGTTTTGCTCTAAATAAATCATAATAAGAAACTTGAATCAGTTAAATCCAATTTTTGCTCATTTGTTTTTTTACTTTAGAACGAGGGAAGTAAAATAAAATAAAACTGAACATGTCAACGTTCGGCCTGAAACAATAAGCATCATCTTTATCGCATATTCAACTTACAATCTTTAATACAAAAATATAGTTAAGTCTATTGCATATCATATCTGAAAAGCAGATCCAGCAATATAAGCATAATGTTGATCAATTAACCAAGAAAAGGTTATCAGATGAAACTTACGAAATAGAAAAATATATCTATCAGACAGATGTGTAGTAATTTTATAATTTTAGGTATTTCACATCCATTGTTTTATTCTAATTTCGTAACATAGCACAAAAATTATGTCATTCACCTCAAAAGTTAATCAAATCTTCAATCAGACTTAATCACAAGCGATATACTTACGGCAATGAAAATCATAGGAGGTATGCGGCTAAACGAACTAGTACATCTTACAATTATTTCATACACCCAATGTAATTGACCAATTGCTTAAAATTACTCAGAAACAGATCAACTAAGACTCTTCCGTATTGACCATAGACAATAGGAAAGTTGTTATTCGGGTCAATTGAACCTTCTAGACAGACATGTTCGTCTAGTATTCATTCCACACCGGTCAGATGAACCCTGCCGAACGGATTGCACATATTTTTAACAATCTCCTTTTTTCAGAATAAAATCATTTGGTGAAATTTGTATATATTTTTTTTTAATATTTTATTTATCTGACGTACAAATTAACAACAGTTTAAATAAAACTTGCGCCAATTTGCATGCCAAATTAAGATAATATTATACTACATTTCTATATTCCTGTTTGCGATAAGATCGCAGAATTATTGGACACGATTTTCCTTAAGTAAACCTCACGTTGCTGATATGTGAGCCACATATATATTCTTATCTTAATTCATTCACATACCTTTCCATAGCATAGTAAACAATATGAAAGGAGTAAGTGTTCTAATCTTATGTGCATTTGGTACGTATTTTTTTTTAAATTGAAATATTGTATGTTTTGCTACGGAGAACTTTGCAATCTTGATGAGTCTTATGTAGACGAAACGCGCGTCTGGCGTACTAAATTATAATCCTGGTACATTTGAAAGCTTCCTGATAATACGTTTTCATAGTATATGTGTTATTCTCCTGTTTCGAGCGATTGATGGTGATATTTATTTAAAGGGGGTCCTGGTTTTTTTTTGTGTTTTTTTATAAATGCAACAAAAATAGTAAGATAGGGGATTATGCACATTTTATGTCGGTCCATTCTATAAACGGACAAGATGAATGTTTTTACTCCTATATACTACATGACTATCATTATACAAAAACATCTTGAGGCAAATATGTGTCTTAAAAGACACGGAGTAATGCATTACTTATACCAGTCTCTGTAAACGCTTACTTGTCTAAAGACACAAGGTTTCTTCAATACATAACAAGCCATGGGTGATCAATTGCTACGTTGTCTTTATGAAACTAGATTGCCGGTATCAATATATTCTTTAACGAAACTAATTGATGAATATGTGTATTACTAGTATGGAACAGGTAATACGATTCTTCTTCACGTTTTCTGTCATGAACTTATTTTTAGAGGATAACAGATTTCACGGATTAAAGATTCAAATTGAAGTTTAGGAGTTTCTTCAACTGTTTGGATGACAACAGTGTGATTTGGTTAACATTAGTTCCCAATGTGGATTCCAAATTCTGTTCCATCAAAAATGCGATCTTTCACTCGATAATTTCTGGCACGAAAATTAATACAGGTATCAAATGAAGATCAAGAACTATTGACCTTTCACGAGCACTTTAGTTCACCACAGTGTCTTGAGGTGTTTCGTCTTGTTTAATCTTTAAGTTTAATGTGAAATTAAATTGACATTTATCAATGGACAACGCAAATGAGGGAAACATGACGTATACACTATCAAATACGTCATGTATACACTATCAAACGGACTTATATATCTTACAACCTGTCCATGCATCTGATGAGTCTTATGCCTGTGGCGTAATGCATTATAAGCTTGGTACCTTTGATATTTAATATGTTTTTGTCTTCAATTTGTATTTGACAATAATGTTTTCTGTGTTATTGGAATCGGGATATTTAGCGGCACCCTTAGACAACATCACCAGTACACATGGTATTGGCTATAAATGATCACAAACATGTAATATAATGTATGCGTACATGTAGATAAGAAAATTGTATACACGTTGAAAAGTCAAAATTGCATTTAAAAAGGCAAACCTCCCTTTATTCTTAGAAAAAAAACTGTTTTCATAAACATATCTTATAACCTACATAAATGTTATTCGTTATACCTTTATTTTTCAATAATCTTGCACAGTTCAATTGTTTATTTTTTTTTTCTACAAAAATCGACTCCCTCCTGCCACAAATCCAGATACAATTCAGTTCAGTGCTCAATTATTTCATTGGACAGGAATGTTTAGATACGACATAATAACCAGTGTACTTTTTAAATAATTCAAAATAATGCTAATGTTTATTAACTATCAGTGCTTATGTTTTCTTTATAGGACTGGTCGTCGTTAGTTCACAAGACTGGCAAGGAAAATGGAACAATCTATTGTCCAGTATTGCAAGTATGTTCACATTATTCTTTACTAGCCGTTATCGCAGAGATCAGAGTGAACCGTAATAAACTAAAGTTTACATTATTGTGTCGGAACAGTTTATTGATAATAAATTGTCACTGATATTTAGGACTATGTATGCTATATGTATAAAACCAATTGTCACACAACTGTGATGTAACTAATACATTATATTTGTATGTTTAAACGTTTGCTTCATAATCACAGCAGCAACAACTACGATAACATGTGTATTGATATAACAATATGAAAAACAGCACGATCAATTGATTGCTGGTATTTTAACGCCACTTCTGGGATGTTTCGTTGCGGTCAGTTTTTATATATTGAGTAAGCCGGAGTGCCCGGTGAAAACTACCGACCTTTGATAAGAAAATTCACAGTCATAGTTAATAACGAGTCGAGTACAAGCGCATGTGCGGGGTTCAAACTCAACTCGAAACACACCCTCAATGTTGACTGGCTAGTGATACAGTAGTGGAACTACTTATACCACTTGGCCACCGAAGCCCCTTTAAAATAATATGAATAATGTTTGCTACTCTCCTTCTTTTCAAAACTGTACGCTTTTTTTAATAATTTGTATACCCTTAACCGAAATTCCGTAATTCCGAAATTCCTTCATTCCGTAATTCCGTCATTCCGTAATTCCGCAACAAACCATTATACGAAGTTTTTTTTCTAAACGCCTTCAGATATTGGGCTGATGTTTGGTATGTGAGTTAACCATGATGAGTTACAGATCAAGTTGAAGTTTCGTTTCGCTCCACTAATTTTTGCCGAAATTACGGGTATTTGGACTTTGATAAATTATTGAATATCACAGTTATACAGATTTTTTTTCTATACGCCTCCAGATTTTGTGCAGATTTTTCAACCTTTTGGGACGGAGCCATTCGTGTCGCTTTGACATATTTAGTTTCATAATTATTAGACCGATAGTATATAAATAATGGAACTGAAAAGGTAAACAAAAAAAAAATGGCAAGCCCATAGTGTCCTTGGTTTTGAGATATAATCAATTGAAAGATTGATAGCTAATTTTTCGCTGGATTTTTCATGCATTTTACATTTACATCATTTTCCTATCAAGACAATAAAAAGAAAATTACAAGGATTTTGTAACAGTTTTTTAAAATGGCTCTTTAAATTCTTTTGTTTTAGATCAACACAGTGGTGATGGAAAAGATGGTAAGTGGGCCATTAAATTATCTAGTGTACGTATCTGCCTTCCATCCAATATCATATGATACAATTTCTGTTTTAGTGAGACTTGCATTTTAGTTTTCTACATAGTATTTAAAAAATGACTTTTGGTTAAATCGTAATTATTTGTTTGTTATTGCTCTGAATATTTGTTTTATGCAACAACAATGTATTTATGTATGCACACAATTCTATCAATAAACTAGTATTGTTTGTTTATATTCGTTTGATGGTCTAACAAGCAATTTTACAAGCGTGCAAACTAATATAAATTACAGTTAATATGGGGACGAAGTCCCCAATAACAGCAGAAAATTCAATAAAAAAAAAATTCTGGGAAATTTCCCGATTTTTCATTGTACTAATGAACTCAAAATCGTTCAATTTTTTTTTATGTCATGTTTTGAAATCCCGGACCTGCGCAGAAATGTACAATGTACTTCCCTTTTCCGGTCTCGTTTGTATGAAACTTTGAGTAAAATATATATTTATCAGTCTAGTATAAAATAGGAAGGAACGCGCAATACCAATTTAATTTTTAATAATTCCTTGATATGAAAAACGTTACCTGATGATAGCGTTTCTTTGTTTACATTGCATATGACATCATAATTTAAATAACGTCACAACTAAAATCCCTAACAACAGAACCAAAATCGGAAACGTTACGGTATTTCCGTTTCTTTTTTTTTAACAAATATTTAAGTTACAAAAAAATAATTCATACAGACTTCGTCCCCATTTACAGGTAATGCCTGCCTCATATTATTAAAGGTATCCTCCTATTTTAATCATATTACATGATTTGCATATTTTGGAATGCGTTTATATAATTGGTTGATATGGATTCCGGTGGTGGCTCTTGTTTGACGATATTTATGTTAATTTTCGATAGACGACGTTGGAAGAACTACTGTATGCAACATATGTAAACAAGATGGCGACGAAACTAACACTAATCGGCTCGACTTTAAAATAATTTTTTTTTCACTTTGAGTTCATCGTTAAAGTTGTTTGCATCCCTAATAGTAAAAAAATAAGATGTTAATGTAGCCAAGCAAATTCAAATTGATTGATGATCACATTTGATCATTTGTATTTTTGTAACAGGAGGAACATGTGATCACGAAGACAGGAAAAATCGTAAGTTCTTTTTTAAATACATTTTCTAGATATCGCTTGAAAAATAAATAAAGTTTATGATAAAGACAAAACAAACGTTTGCTCAATAAAAGAAGGAGAATTATGCAAAATGTTAGAATTAGATAAAAAAAAAAAAGAAAAAAAAAAGGTTTGGTTAAACAATGCAAACTCGAAAATATAAGTATAAAACAAAAGTATTTGATGTACTGAAAATATATTCAATACCTATACATCATTTTTAAAACAAATTCAGTTTGTTTATCCTCTATTATTACTGCAAATTAATATTTGAAGTTTTTATTTTGATATATTATTTTAATTTCATGAGAAACGCAATTTTGCCATTTATTTCAACAGATGCTATTGCCCTGCTACATGAATGGATTACACATAAGCATTATGACGGTGAGTGTAGTTGTTTCAGTTTCGTGGATATTGGTTCGTCCAGGACTTTTCGAATATGCTTAAGTTTATACATTTTGTAATAGTAATAGATGTCCAGTTTTAAACAATTAAAAGGTCAATAAAAACTGATCGGTTAAAAAAGGCTACGGGTTGAAGACCCCACTTTGACCTTTTTTATTTTACAAATTGTGACTTCGACGAAGAGTTGTCTCTTTGACTCACATAACACATATTCTTTTATCTATATTAAGTGATAATCAACTTGGTATGCTTTTATCGTGCAGTTATAGTATTTTGGTAAATTGCCTTATTTTTCCTCAGTTATACAACACCGAAGATTGCAGGCTGTTGCGTATGCGTGGTTATGACCAAATGTTTGTTGTCTTGTAAACCCTAAAGAAAATTATATAAATTTGAAAATGTATGTATGTATAATATATGAAAATAAATGATAAAAATAAACATATATGGATTTACAAACTTTAACATCTGGATTTAAGAAGTTAATGAGGCACATAGTGTGTACGGTTACTTAAATTTGCAAGGTTCATAATTCATTTACAAACATACCATTGTTTCTATTTCAGCTGTTGAAAAACTTTATCATGATATCTACCATAAAGATTTGTCTGCAGCAAGAAGGAAAAGTAAGTAGTATCTTATGTTTCTTGGTAAACAAAAACTTCTTTAAATGATTTTCCATGAGTTATCTTTTCTTTGAATCGGATGGGTAAAATGGACAATTTTATTTTTTTCCGGAAAGTCCGGATAGTTGACAACCTTGCTTCAGGAGTTGGCATTTTGTAAGACTGAAACTTGCGTTTAAGCATTTTCATTATGTATAAAAAAAAAAAAAAAAAAAAAGAATATGCGTGCGTCTCTTCAATTGTCACATGATGTACAGATTTATTATCATATATAGGTGTATGCCTT
Organism: Mytilus edulis; assembly: GCA_019925275.1. Lineage (NCBI taxonomy): Eukaryota > Metazoa > Mollusca > Bivalvia > Mytilida > Mytilidae > Mytilus > Mytilus edulis. The sequence goes on along the minus strand of CM034362.1, from coordinate 74,794,155 downwards.
TCTAACGAAGTGAAGTAGAAGCACAGGCACATCAATACACATATAAACTCAAACATCTCTGTATATTTTTTAGGACAGTGGCACCACTATTCCAGTAATTTTGACGAAGCTTTTATCCATAGCAACAGAGATCCAGATTGTAAGTAGTTTGACTTATAATGTTCAGGTGCAGATCCAGCTATTTTAAAATAGGGGTGGAGGTCCAACCACCGGAACAACATAATATGTTTAAAGAATAGTAATTATTCCCTTTAATTGAAAATAAGAGAGTCTAATCGCTGGACCCCCCCCCCCCCCCCCTTTACAAAAAAAAATGTATTGGTCCGCCATTGATTAAAATACATTTTTACTTTTTTTTTAAATTTTCCGACACTTGAACGAAGATTTGTACAAATGTGACTTGCTGACCTATTTTTTGGAAATGAATTCATTTTTGAAAAGTCAATGAAATATCTTTATTACTAAATCAATAGTGACCAGTTGAATCTGGATTTAACAAACAAATAGACTTCTTTTATTCATTATCTTTTGTTAGAAACAAGTATTTGCTATTTTTTTTCTCTTTTGTATGTGTGCATATTTTTTTAATTTGCAGGAATTGTCGTACAAAACTTTCTCATATCTCATAACGTGGTAATTTATGTACAAAATAATGAACGGAAAAAAAAACATATTGTAACGCAGCAACAAACGACAACCACTGAATTACAGACTCGTGACTTGGGAAATGGCACTTACAGAATGTGGCTGGGGTTAACATGCTAGTAGGCGCCAAACACTCCCTAACCTTGGACAGTGGTGTAACAGTACGACATAAGAACAAACTATAAAAATCAGTTGAAAAATGTTTAACTCATCAGATAGATACAAATAGATATACATCTAACATAAACACAGACTGGAAGTGACCGGGTACTTGTACATCCCAACAACAATAAATACTAGTACAGATCTGAGAGTACTCGCAGTTACTGACAGCTAGTTCAAAGTCAATAACAACTAATAAAAGAAATTATGCACCAAAGACTAAATTAAGCCTTGTCTTCTATGTAATGCAGATGTGTTGCAACTATCAAAATACGTTTCGCCACATCTGACTTATTTTACAATCGAGCGTGAACGAAAATAATAAGTAGCAAATTGCCTCTTATGAATGTAACCATTTAAAATTCATTTTATCTTCTGTCATCTTTTTAGATCGTCATGTTGAGGGTTATATCATGATAAACATGAACCAAGCATGCAGAGTGGAATTAATGAGATGGATTGAAAGTAAGATTTGGTTTTAAATCTCGCTCGCCATGCTAGGCATTTCTTTACTATAGCCCATTGTATAAATACAATTTATGTATATATCTGATTGCTGGAAGTAACTTCTTTTTTTCTTTACAAATGATGTTTGATAAAGTAATTATCAATGATATTGCATACCAACACTTTCCAAATATTTCATACAAGAAAATGTCCAACACATTTGAATGAACTGATATAGCACTAATTTATACTTGAATAACTCTATGTTGAACATTTTATAATATTAACATAATATAATAAGATCGTATTAGCAGTTCGCGAATGAAAAGGTGGCCAGCATTTTAATTTTTAGTAAAAAGAAGCAGCTTTAAAAATGGATAAACATTTGAGAGAGGTATAGAAAAGAGGGACGAAAATAAACTGACAACGCCATGGTATAGGTGTTACCTTAGACCTCTATTCCTGCATGCATACAGGAATATGTAAATCAGGAAAATAATTTTGGAATCTGTCATTAACTATGGGTTAACTACATATTTGTCTATGTCTTTGATGTCTCAACAGTCATGCGTAATTACATTCAAATAACACAAAGTCTAACATAACGCACACGTTTCCTAGCAAGTTTTATTTAGCTTTGCATGTATAAGATTGAATTGTCAAGTACTTTTGTCGTGAATCAAACATATCTCTAATATAATGTGACTTGTAATAAGCAGGGTCGTGAAGTAGAATCTGAATTAATAAAATAACTTTCTTTTTATCCAGATCTTGCACATCGTCATAATCCTCATGCAGCTACAACTGCAAAACCGACGCATGCGCATGTACACACTACCGCTAAACCGACGCATGCTCACGTACGAACTACTGCAAAACCGACACCTGTTCATGTAAGAACGACCGAAGTTTACAAAACACATGTACCAACAACCAGAGCATCATTGACTCTAACTCCGTCAACACAAGCAACGAAAATAACAGTCAGTAAGTATATTGAGTACTATACTAACATTAATCAAGTTTTATACCATGATATACAGTGTTGCAGAATTTCAAATAATAATTAGGAATATTCTATTTTTATACAAGTGGGAGGTTCAGGCTAGCTGTAAACCAGGATAAACCCACCATTTTCTTCAGAAAATACCAGTACCGAGTCAGGAATATCACAGTTGCTTTTCACTCTTTCAATTTGTTGATAAAGTTTGATTTTGCCAGTTAACATAATCTTTCCTTTTTTTAAGCACATAGGACTTCGGTATTTTTTTTCTCTGCCTTCAATTTTAACTGGGAAAATACAACTAAAAAAATCATCATTGTTAATAAATAATGTTTCTATCAGTTGTTTGCTAAACGCCTAGTGGGAATTTTTTATGCATGTTGAGGATGAGAATATTTAACGAGAATAACAATAATATTATTAATATTGGGAAAAATTCCTGCCACGGAAAAAGGACAGTATAATAAATATTAACAGAAAATTGACTTTGCAATAGGTCACCGATAGATAACTTGAAGAGTTATTTCAAGGGTTCTCAATGACCAGACATCATCGCAATTTCTCTACACTACGTATCAAATGTGTATTCCCATTCTGTCCGGACGTGGCAGCGTATTTGTACATCACGTAAAGCCAAACCTTACTGCCCCACTTTTTCAAAAAATTTACTTCCGGTCGGAATTAACCAAAGTGACATATTTCTGTTCCCCATTCACATGATTGAAATTCTTTTCAGGCATTATTGGTGTGTAAATCTGATCACAAACTTTACTTTTAAGTCTTCCTTAATCCAGAATGGTCACTGTCTATCGGAGTAAAAACAATTTAATAGAAAATACAATTATCGTTCATCGTTTTTGTTGATATGCAAATCATATATTTGAATTAAAGAATTGTTATCATGTAGAACAATAATATGCATTACAGAATTATTTATTAATATCTGTACATATTTGTATCAATGGTATTGATAAAAAAAGGGCAGTGTAGGGTATACATGTACGTCAATTACAAGACAAGGCAATAACTTCAAATCAAAAGAGCATACCATGCGGTCTTCACAGTGCAACATTTACTTACCTCTAGTCACTACGTTTCAACTGAAAATGAAAAGGAGAAACGCCTATAGTATGTACCAATGAGAAAAGAAAAGAAAAAAAATCACAAAGAAAAATTGTAGGTGTGAAATGAGTATTATTTCATCAATATTTGCTTATATCACTAAACTTTAAATATGCTACATAACATCGGCACATAAATAGTTTGATTGCGTCATTTCCTAGAAACAACATGTGACGCTGTAACATTCGTAACTGCTTTGGCACGTGGTACAATATTAACCAATGCTAAAGCTGGTATGTGTACAGATGGTACACGCAGCCGCCCTGAGGCTCTAATCATGGATTCATGTATGGCACCTGTCGTAGCTGAATGGTCAGAAGGAGTAAAGGTATATCATCAACTATTGAACTGATAATTTGTTATTTTTTTAAATATTAATGTATTTCTTGTTTTAACGTTAAGACGAAACTGTGAAAAGTTGCTTGTTTCAAGCGCTTCGTCTTACTAACTTTGTCGAACGCATCTATCACATTGAACTAGAAAAAAGGATACAACAGAAACAGTTAAGTCGCCCTCATATCTTGACTTACATCTAGAAACTGACCATGAGGGTCGATTGAAAACAAAACTTTACGACAAAAGAGATGATTTCAGCTTTCCAATTGTGAACTTTCCATTTCTAGGTAGCAACATTCCAGCAGTACCTGCGTACGGTGTATATATCTCCCAATTGATACAATAGTTCCGTGCTTGCATTTAAAATATATATAAGATAATTATAGTTTAATCTTTTAAATGGCACCCTTCACATATTTTAAGATAATTAGTCTTGAAATAAATGATCAACTAAAAATGACACAAACATGACGATTTCAGATCTTGTCATCAATATTAGCGCGTAAAACCTGTATTTTGCTACAAGATCCCAGCAATCATAATGGCGTTTTTTTTACTTGATATGTATGTTTAATAGGTAATGGGAAATTGTGATAGAATTCCTGACTATACACCTATTGCAACGTTCGATTTTGGAACATATGTTGAAGATGGAACTGACATTGCCGGAATAATAACTGAGTGCACACCAAATGGATTCAAGGTATGTATTACTCTCCGTATTAATCTCGAAGAACAATTTTTTGATATGCAAATATTTATCTTGAACATAAATCGATATTTATACTGCAGCAAGTACACGTCCTATTGTCTTTTTCTGCCAAATATAGTAATTAGTTATAAAAGATACCAGGATTATAATGTAATACGCCAGGCGCGCATTTCGTCGAAATAAGACGCTCAGATCAAACTAGTTATAAAGCCAAACAAGTTTTCGTTCAATTTTATATAAATAAGGCCGTTATTTTTTTCGTTTGATTGTTTTACATTGTCATTTAGGGGCATTTTATAGCTGACTATGTGGTATGGGCTTTGCTCATTGTTGAAGGCCGTATGGTGACCTATAGTTGTTAATTTCTTTTTTATTTTGGTTTCTTGTGGAGGAGAGTTGTCTCATTGGCAATCATACCACATCTTCTTTTTTATAAGTACAAAGTTGAAGAGCATTAAGGACCCGAAACTCCAAAAAGTTAGTAACAAAGTGATGTTTTGTGCAATATAAAGCAATCGCCAATAACACAACTCTCCACTAGAGTCATTTTCATTTAGGGAACGACCATAATTTATTTGTACACTACTTTGTAATGATTTTCATAGAAAACGTAGCATTGAGGTGTATTTTCCAGAATTTGCCGAGTATCACCGGAATGCCATGCGGTAACGTTACGGAAAGGCATGTGATAACAATCGAAGCATGTGATAAACTTTTCATTTAAGCCCGCTAAGCACCAGTTCGAAAAAAATATGGAATTTACGTTAGTTTAATGCTATTTTCATACAGTAAAAATCACATGTTATTTAGTCTAAGTATATGATAAAGCTAGTAATATAAACAAAAAGTAAAGAGATTTGGTATGATATAAAATGCATTAAATATTTATATAACCATATCACTTTACTATTATAGATTGCAATGCAGCTGTGTGGACATCCAGTAGATGTTTATGAAGTGACGTCAGGCCATCCAAATCCAAGACAGAATGCTGACAATTACCACGTTATCAATTGGTGAAAGTAATAAATTAAAAAGACTGTAAATTACTGATGTATTTTTTTTTTCTTTTTCTCAATAGAGACAGGTATATGTGGTCTTCATATTTCTCCATAATGAGAAGCGATAGCTATAGGTATGTATATAGTACATGCAGGCTAAATTGTTTCCCCTTTATTTCGTCAAGAGTTTGTATGGGTCGACATATGTAGAAATGGGGTATACATCAATGGAATATCTGTTATATGATATCGGATATGTTCCTTATGTCGTAACTACAATCCCGTTCCCTTTTCACGACTGTGACCTACCGGATTAGACTGTTTACCTTTATTTGTGACAGTTTTACATATTGTGTCTGTTTTGATCACGCATCATTATCACTATTATTAAATGTGATGCGATTGTCATACAAGTGAGAGATTTAGTGTTATACAACCAGGTTCAATCAACCATTTTCTACATTTGAAAATGCATGTTCCAAGTCAGGAATATGACAGTTGTTGTCCATTAGTTGGGTGTGTTTTGTTATTTGATTTTGCCATGTGATCAGGTACTTTCCCATTGAATTTTCCTCGGAGTTCAGTTTTTTTTTGTGATTTTACTTTTTATATAACATCCCAACGACATAAAAATAAAACATGCACAATCATGCCCAAATACAATATTCAAAGAGAAAGACAATTGTCTGCACAATATGCCAAGTAGTCACTTCATTAAAGTTTTGTAATGATTTTAAAAAATTGAAGCAGAAATACATGTAGTGTACTGTGCTATCAAAATTAAAGAAATGCCATTTTTAAAGTAATCTAATTTGCATGAAACATGACTGTGAACTGTAAAATATACATGTTTTAATTTTATATACACTCTTTGGAAAAGCTATTGCAAAGGATTTTTTAATCTACAAAGCAAATCGTATGGAGTTAAACATTACCGTATATTGGATTGTTACACAGTATCATTTGAAAAGATCAAAACAGACATTGAGCAAGAAACATACATTCATATCTATTTAAAAACACATTTTATGAAAGAAAATTTCTTAATATTTCTATAGTATTAGCGTTAAGCATGTCCAGTCTGCTAAATATGAATCGCATATAGTGATTTTCACAAGTTGTTAGGGATGTACGAGTTCCCTCATTCATGTACCCGTGCATTTCACAAGTTGTTAGGGATGTACGAGTTCCCTCATTCACCTACCCGTGCATTTAATTCTGATCTCCGACATCAGATTCTAATTAATGAATGATTTTCAATGTTTGAACGAAAATATTTTCACAAAGTAACAGAAAGTGGCCGTCCGTCACAAGTCGGCAGATTCCGTGAAGAAGAGTAGCGTATTTATTCGAGGATTGACGAATGAGAAAGTGGCAACGCCTCTTTCAGACTGACATATTTACTTAAACATGTAAAATCCTCGCATTCTTATATATATATTTACCTTTTCATGTTGATTAAGTTAAAGAAAACCAATACGTTTGTATATAATTATTAATTGCATTTACATAACTTTGTCGATGTAACAAAAACATGCATGTCAAACAAACTGTAATAGAATATTTAATTCAACAGATCACCAGAATAATTGACGTATATAATTCGTACTACGTCATGGGTTTATGCGGTTACTTAATTGCATTAAAACAAAACATCCCCACATCCTCCGACATCAAAAGACAGTTATAAAATAAGATATATCAATGCACTTTGCAGGTTAGATTAATCAATGAGCTTAGTTAATTTCTAGTATTTTGAAATACGTCTGACTTTGTAGTTTAACCCAAAAAAATCTAGTACATCAAAAGTACACGTACATGTAAGTGCGGTGTCTTGGCTGTATGTAACGGAACAACCTGATCATGAATATAAATATAATGTGATTTTATACTACTGTTTTAGAAAAGGGAGAAGGTTTGGTACCATTAAAATGTTAAATCCCACTGTAATTATTTGCACCTGTCCTAAGTCAGAAATCTGATGTTAAGTGGTTGTCGTTTGTTTATGTGGTTTATATGTGTTTCTCGTTTCTCGTTTTTTTTTTATATAGATATCATAAGACCGTTAGTTTTACCAATTTGAATGGTTTTACACTAGTATTTTGTAGGGCCCTTTATAGCTTGCTGTTCGGTGTGAACATAGGCTCCGTGTTGAAGACCGTACCTTGATCTATACCACATCTTCCTATATCTATACGTTAACAATAAATCATAGGACAGGACACCAAGGGTTAAGAGAGAGAATTGGTTAGCACAGTTAGGATAAGGAGGTTGTGTTCCACTATTCGGGCCTAACTTGGACACCAATTACTTAACCGTTGGTAGTTAACTTTTTCATTTAAATCATGTCACGGAACTTACATGTAACTTAAAATAAATATTGAAAGATAAACTGTGATATAAGGGGAGATAGTGTAGATTTTTCAACGATTTTTTTAACAAGAAAACAAATAAATTTGTATTTCCTTTTTTTTTTAATATACACAGCTACTTTTGCATAGGTACTATTTCGGTACTGGAAATTTACTTTTAATATTTAGAACTATTTCTCTACTTTAAAATAATTGTAATATTTAGGTACATGTACTTGTATTTTACAGTACTTGATTTGTACTAAATATTTTGGTACAGAAATAATACAATATTCCATGTTTGAAAATCATAATTTTAAGAGATTTGAAATTATAGAAAAACTTTCAAAATGCTGAAAATGTAACGATAGCAACCAAAAATCTGTAGTACCTAAATTTCAAGTACAAATTAACGAACGATGGCATTTATACTACAGTAACTGTTTAATTTGGTTCGACAATTCATTTATCCTGCGGCAAATAGCCAACTATTGTACAAATAACAGGTATACAATTTTTGTCTTGTACACTTGAAATAAATTCTCTTGTTATTCCTGTTGAGCAAGCGGTAACATGGATATTTCTTTGCGTAACAGTTCATTTTGGGGCCCTCTTCGCGATCCGCGTTTATACATGTACGATGTCGCTTTCTTTCGAAAACTCGAATTTCAAGTGTTGGTGTAATTTACGGGAAGAGTCAATATATTGACAAAAAATATCAAATTTATTTGTACTCGCTACAAACAGTAGAATATAAAAAGCTCGGCGAGCCTCGGTTTTCGTCCTTTTTCTAAAGCTCATAGATAATCCCGTACGGTACTTTATTATAACAGGCAATACGTGACATTTCCGCAGTTGCCTTCATTTCTGAATTATATTTTGAACAATATATTTTTGAAATTTGAATTATATAAGTGAAGATTAATTTCAACGTTTGATCGAATTGCAAATAGAGTAAAAATTTAACTGGTTTGATAATAAATATTACATTAATTTTAATTTGTGAATGTGGCAGGTAAAAATACTATGAAAAGTATTGTATTTTTCAGTTCATTTAACCTGTAAATTAAAGTATGCTGAAATAAATAAAATAAAATAAATAAGATTAAAAGGGGGAGGGGTGCTATATCACCCTTTAATAGTTTTCTTTTTTCCTTTCTATCAACAAATACTTTAAACAGTTTTAACATATTTGATGTATGTTAAATGAATAACCATACTGCACCTGTCGGGATATTTGTTTATTACTTACCGGTATATCTCACCTGTTTATATGTGTGTAACCTATGTGCAGACAGGGGAACCACTCTACAAAGAAAACGTAATTAACGCGGTAAAAATAGATTTCATTTGGATAGCTGGAGAAATATAGAGAGAATATAGTTCTAAAACTTATCCTTACGATCTGATAATTAATGGATACATATGTAGATTATATTTAAAATGTGTTCTTAAATCAACGTGTTTACCTGACTAAGTTCTAAAGAATGTATATGTTTGTAAATAACGTGAATGGGGCGAATGTCTGTACAGGTAAATAGGTACACATTTAACATGGTGGTGAACTTACACATTTCTATAGTTGTTGTACTTTTAATATGTTGTGTAGACGATATAGTATGCTGGTCTTCAGGATATTATATAGACAATGGTGTGGATCAGACGGAAAAATTACATGAAATCAACCCGAGGAGTAAGCGAGAGCTCCAACAAGAAATTTTGACACTGCTTGGATTACACCATCGACCAAAGCCAAAGGTGCATACTAATGACTATTCTGCGCCTCGTTTTATGTTAGATTTATACAATACTATTGCGGGTGCGGATGGAATTTTATTAGATGACACGCCATCATTCAGAATAGCAGGGAATATATCTATTGGGGATATTATTGAACCGATACAAGGTGCAGACGTTATCATGAGTTTTGTTAATCGTGGTAGGTATAAACAGATAAATAATGTGAAATGCCTTTTCTGAAAAGGGGGGAATGTGGGAGCGCGAATTGTCTCCCTTTTTGTCATGCCGTTGTTTTTTAATTAAGAGTTTCCATCAATAATTTAAGATATATTTTCTAGACACCCCGTCCTTATTTTTTTTATGTAAATGTATTCTAAGATACAATTTGAGATTACTATTAACCCTATGGGTATAAGTCTTTAAAAAAGAAGAAATGGACAAATAATGTACCCCCCCCCCCTAAAGGAAACCCCTTTTCCCATTCATTCTCCGTGTAAAACATATCGTATTTTAATATTAATTTTAATGGGGAGAAAAAAATAATCACCAATTTGACCAGCCCACAAATACAAAGAAATAATAAGTAAATAATAATATTACTCACAAATCTACAAAAAACAGGTCAAAACATACGGAATTGAGAATAATCATGATAATCATGAAAATGGGGAGCGTAAAATATAACATGTATAAAGAAAGAGACCGGGAAAGACATATTAATTAAATAGAAAAACACTTGAATTTATGTTCATACACAGTAATGATCTTCCCTCATACAGACCCTCGTGCAATGTTCATCACCTTAAAAAAAACTTTTAAAAAACTTGGCTTATAAAGTTAATGGTACTAGAATTTTTCTTTTAATTTCTTTACTAATAATATGAGTTGAAATCCGTGGGCTGGTTTTTCATAGATCTGACATTGTAAATGTTTTCTTTATATACGATAAATATAAGTATGTTTGCGCAGTTCATCACGACGATAACAAAAATAAATTGACAACAAAATTTCTATAATTATCATGATTATAGGGTTTACATTTCAAACAAGATTATTTTTTTACCTATATTAGACTTGTATATGTCGTTCATTGGTGTACCTTTCACAAACGACAAACCTAAAATGTCAACCGATTTTTACCTTTGTAAAACACAGGTGTTTTGACCATTAAAACGACAAAGTAATTAGTCAATATATCTTTCTTACAAGTAAATTACGTATAATTGTAACATGTACAATGGGTTTCTTTCTAACAGTGCAAACCACTTTAGATATAAACTATTTCTTTTAATTCACCCACACTTTTATTTTATTGAAATGTCCTGAAATATTTCAATTTATATTTCCGATAATTGTTGTGTCGTTACTTTTATACAAGTATATATTGTAATGTTGATCACTAGACAGTATAAGTTGAAGGTCAAATGTTTATTTTGTAATGTTGATCACTGGGCAGTGAGTTCAATGGTTTATTCCTTGAACTCGGATTTGGTCTGTATTATTCAAACGTAGCGGGAATGGTGAAAGTCACATTAAATCAATTGATCATGAGTGTGTCTTCATAATGCTGTAACGTTGCTAAATCTCCCAATCGTGTGTATGGGCTAACAGGGGCGGATCCGTGATTTTTGAAAGGGCTTTCTGTAAAAATTCTAAAAAAAACGGGTAATTAAGAATGGACGATAATATGCTTTGAAAAATCTTATACCATGATAATTTTCATAATAATTATGTGTATGCCCTCTTCTCCTGGATTGGACACTGGCTATTGTACATTAATCAAATATATGTGAAATCACTAAGACACCGGTCCCTCATCTGATATTGGGACTGGGTATGTTTTTTTATTATTATTTATTTAACAATAAAACTGAGAATGGAAAAGGGGAATGTGTCAAAGAGACAACAACCCGACCATAGAACAGACAACACCAGAAGGTCACCAACAGGTCTTCAATGCAGCCAGAAATTCACGCACACGAGGGCGTCCTTCAACTGACCCCTAAACAAATATATATACTACTGTAGTTCAGTGATAAAGAACGCCATATTTAACTCCCCATTGTAAACAAGAAACTAAAATTAAAAATAATACAAGACTTACAAAGGCCAGAGTCTCCTGACTTGGGACAGGCGTAAAAATGCGGCGGGGTTTAACATGTTTATGAGATCTCAACCCTCCCCCTATACAGAATACAGATGTACCTCCGGCCAATGTAGAAAAGTAAAACATGTTTAAATCCGACGAAGTGTGTTGGTAGAGTACAAAAGGGTTCGATAATTTTCACATCATAACACCATGTTCTCGTTCTAAAATACATGAAATATTTGCCACTGAACGTCAAAGTACTAATCCATTCATCTATCGTATGTGGCGGGCATGTTTAAATCATAATAAGCGTGTTCGGTATAGTAGAAATAGGTTCGTCACATCATTGAATACATGATATATTTGCCACAGGACGTCAAAACACTAATCTGTCTATCCAATCCCTATCTCATCACAAGCGTTCGATTGCATGGAATAAAAATATACGAAGGCCAAATTGATATATATATACACACGGCCACCGAGATAAAAGTAAATGTTCAAGACGTTTTTGGTGTTACACCATAGTCTACAAAATGTGTTAGGTTAGGTATGACAATTTAGAAAAGTTAAGGACACATTAAACATAATTTTATGCTTTGGCCTAAAGGAAGATCTTAGACGTGATTCAAACTTATTCAATACTATATTAGAAAAAAACTTTATATCAAGATCTTAATTTTGTGTAGTCAATGAAGTATTCAGAATTCAAAAACTATTTATACCTTCTTTTTCAAGGTTTTGAATTCCCAATCACATGCCGAAGCATTAGTCTAAAAATTCCGTTTTGGCTCAAGGCCGAAACAGTAAATTACTATATTGAATAAACATCCCTCTAATAGGCTACGTATAATTAAATTACAGATGGTTTTACATGTGTTCATCTTGCACTAAATACTAATAAAATAGGGTTAAAGATGTTGGCAGCTCTTTTCTGTTGGAAGTTTTGGCATTTCATTAAATATTATTGCATAGTAAATGCACTCGGGTCATCATAAAAAAGTACTTGTGTTTTGATGAGATTTCAGTATACACCTTTTGAATGCTTAAACATTGTTACTTTTAAGTGTTATTGTCGAACCGTGTGTCCCTATGTAGTCTATAGGCAAAAGAAAAGAACAAGAGAAACAGACAGAAAGTGAAATCTAACTCATATCTTAACATACATGTACCTGTACCTTATTTTTCTAACAAACAATCGAAAGAATGGGGGTCTTTCGTAAGAAAAGCCCATATGTCCTTCGCCATATACCAGTTTAATGAAAGGGAACATCTAATCTATAGGAATTTATCCCCATTTTATATTTATCTTTGTTTTACAAAACTAGTCGATTAGTCTAAAATTATTCATTTTAAGATGCAAAGAAAGGCAAACCATTAGCCAATAAAAAAAATGTTAAGCTAAAAAACAAAATCTACACAACAAAACGTTTAAGCGTACAAAGTTACGAGAATATTTGATTTAATTCAATAATCATGATAAACGACTTTCTATTTTTCAGCCAAAAAAGTTCCACATTTACGCCACGAAAAAGATCGGACGTTTTTCTTTGATTTTAGTGAAGTGACAGTTGAGGAAAAAGTAGTGAAAGCTGAACTTAGGCTTTTTAAAGATAAAGCCAAAAAGTGGAAAAGTAATGATTTTCAGATTCAGATATACATGATAAAACAAGGACCGGATCCCGAGTAAGTTATTTTAGTTTAATAGAAATAAGAAGATGTGTTATGATTGCCAAAAAAAAAAAAAAAAAACGTTCCACCAAAGTTTAAATGACATATAGAAGTTGTCATAGACGTAGACATAAACATGTTTATTATTACTAAATACACATGAAATAGTTGTATGAGATTTTTCAAATAACATAAAACTATTAAACCAATTAATTCATCAAAGTTTCTAGTCTCGAATTAAAATTGGTTTTATTGCTCAGACAATGGAAGAAGTTTCGGGGAACATATGTTTAAACAGTATAGGTAACAAAGGTACCAGGATTATAATTGGGTACGCCGGACGCGCGTTTCGTCTACATAAGACTCATCAGTGACGCTCATGTCAAAATAGTTATAAAAACCAAACAAGTACAAAGTTGAAGAGCATTGAGGATCCAAATTTGAACTTGTATTGAACGTATACATTGGCAACACCTACATGTATAAATCATTCGGCAATCCTCGGTAGAATCCGCATTTCCTTCATTCCGTTAGATGAGGGTACGGAATCGGCCGAGTGGAGACGAATACATGCATTTCAAGACAAGAACGTAGTTATCAGCTCTGCGTTTTACAAGACCGACACACTTAACCGGATTTCTAACATACTATATCACACGGTTATAGTCTGCAGGTCCATGCGTATACCCAATTTACACATAACTCTGTCTCCAAGCCGAGTGTTTTTAACTCGTATTTCTTAACATGTCTTAATGTTGCGTACTCAACGGATAAACAGCAAACAAGGTTACCAAGTCTTTGCCCTAGCCAATTCGAGAAAGGAATATTTTCTACATAAGATCATCAATAATTCGTGTGCCTCCTACATTCTACAATTTGAATTGAGATTGTCATTTTTATATATTATCAGTATATGCAGGACGGATGATACATATATAGAGTAGGATTCTTGTTTACCCTTCTGGAGCGTAACATTTCACCCATTTTTTCTGGGGTTCGTGTTGCTTAATATTTTGTTTTCTGTGTATTACGTTGTGGAATTGTTCGTCGCTTTCATTTCTTTGGCCATGTATTTTTTTTTCTTTTTCTCCGACTTATGAGTTTTGAATACGGTAAATGGGATTTCGTTTATAGATAGACAATAGTTGACAAACGCCTCGTATGGAATACTCAGATATAAAGTGTAAATACGTAAATGTAGGTCACGGTACGACCTTCATCAATGAGCAAACTCCTAACGTATATTGATGAATATTAACTTGAGATGTTGTATGATTGTCAATGATACAACTATCAACCAGAGTTTCAATAAGTGAATATCAACAAGTGACGGCAACCGTACGGCCTTCCACAATGTGAAAACCCCGTACCGCATACATAGGCAGGAGATACAGATGTACAAAAATGTACTAGTAAACGAAAAACGTGAATCAATTCTAACGAAAATTAATAACGGTTTAATTTATAAAAAATAATATACAAAACAAATTACAAAAATAAATAGAGGCATGATGAACCAAAATAATTTTTTGTAACTACAGGCACATACAGCATATGGCGGGACAGTGTTGTAACAGCACACCATAAGAACAAACTAAAAATACATAGGAATTGCAGTTACCATATGGTTTATAGAAAGACAGTTTCCTAGTTATGGATATGGTTGAACTAATATTATATTCATTTTAATAATTATAATTTTAGGGATAAATATTTAGAATCAGTTGGAAACGTAACAACAAAAGCAGACCATGTAGGCTGGTTGACACTTGATTTGACCAAAGCGGCTGAACTTTGGACTCGATATCCGACAGCAAATCTTGGTCTTTATATGAAAATTAAATTCATTAGAAAAGGTATGTTTCATTCTGAAATTGTGAATAATTATATATCAATTATTATAATATATCTTTTGTCTGCCCCATTTATGGGCATTATGTTTTCTGGTCTGCGTCCGTTCGTCCGTCCGTTCGTTCGTCCGTCTGTCCCGCTGAAGCTTTGGGTCGAGGTAGTTTTTGATGAAGTTGAAGTCCAATCAACTTGGAACTTAGTACACATGTTCCTTATGCTATGATTTTCCCCCATTTTCACAGTCTATCGAACATAGAAAATGATAGTGCGGATGGGGCATCCGTGAACTAGGGACACATAATTGTTTAAAACTTATTTAGAAAATACGTGCATATATCACTTGACATGCTTGAGATTAATCTTATGTGTGCTTGTTTGTATAGGTGATTTGTCAAAATTTCTGTTCTTATCCAAAAGAAAATGTAATCGAAAAAATTTGCAGCGCACACACATTCCCATTAACGTATGCGCTATGTTATATATTTCGCCCGTTTATCCGTATGTGTTTTGTTATATATTTAGTCCGTGTATCCGTATGTTCTGTGTTATATATTTAGTCCGTACATCCGTATGCGCTATGTTATATATTTATAGTCCGGATACCCGTATGCGCTTTGTTCTATATTTAGTCTGTATATCCGTATGCGCCATGTTATATATTTAGTCCGTACATTGTACATCCGTATGTTCTATGTTATATATTTAGTCCGTACATTGTACATCCGTATGTTCTATGTTATATATTTAGTCCGTATATCCGTATGCGCTATGTCCTATATTTAGTCTGTATATCCTTATGCGCTATGTTATATATTTATAGTCCGTATATCCGTATGCGCTATGTTCTAGATTTAGTCCGTATATATCCGTATGCTCTATAGTCCAATTGAACTTAGTATATGCCTTGTGTATTGTTTCACATTTGAGCGAGCAGAAGTTCCAAAGCCCACATAGCATTCCCCATTTGATAAAGCATAGCATGCGATACACAAATGATAATGAGAATAAACCCCGATATAATAATTAACCTCAAGCTCAGAGGGGATAGAGCAGAATGTACCCCCAGAAAACTTGGTCAACCGACGCAAGACAAGATTGACAATGCATTAATTTTTTAAGGAAAATTAACTATATCGCCCTCTCAGCTATATGGTATTATACTGAATGCTATTTTTACCATCTATTGCAATCCAAAATGAAAGTAATAACAAATTTAATTATTACGTATTGTATACATGTATAACAACCATCTGTATTGCATTAAGCGCACAATTTATCAAACGTGTCCGTGACGGGGAATGAAGTATTTGCCATTTGATAGACAAAGGTATCAACCTCGTATATGGCATTTTAGCATGTAGTATAATACATGGTTATTCTATAATAGCAATGATCACGACAAGAAATTTAATAAATATCCCAAATGTGGAATACATGTTCCCTATTTTTCTAGGTTCAGAAGTAGATCCGGACAAATTTGGAATCGTTGGGCATAGAGGTGCGAAAAATAGGCAACCGTTTTTAACGGGATTTTTCAAAGCCTCACAAAAAGTGAACCTTAGAAAAACACGTGCAGCTGAACGATATAAGCGACAAGCTATGCAAGATATGAGTGCAGATGAACCCGAAACACCTGCATACAGATACGCAAGTAGGTTTTTATTGTACATAAACTAAAATACATATTATTTTTATTAGGGAATATACATTGTATTCGAGGATGTATGTTTATATTATCCGTAATATATTTTTTTAAAGTAAATCAAAAATCCTGTTTATCTTTTGAAAGAATTCCAATATTTAATTTATTTATCATGATATCCATTAACAGTATATGACTATAGTTACAATGTATTAAAAAGCGGCGCATAGGCGCTGCCAATTTGTGAAGGCAAGAAGAGACAATTGACAGTTATAAAAATGATGACATATTTATTTTTTTGTCACGTAGCTTCGCACGTTTAAAAGGGGTCTTCACGGCTGTTGTCGTTTTCATAGAAAGGAGAGAAAGGACAAAATGAATGACCTTACATGTACTTGTCCTGAATATTAATAGTACTGTGATATTTGCCGACGGACGTTGAGCACTTATGCACTTATCCTGAATATTATTAATTTGTGTTATATTTGCCGACGGACGTTGAGCACTTCTGTACTTGTCCTGAATAGTATTACTTTGTGTTATATTTACTGACGGACGTTGAGCACTTCTGCACTTGTCCTGAAAAGTATTACTTTGTATTATATTTGTCGACGGACATTGAACACTGCTATACTTGTCCAGAATATTATTATATTTACCAACGGACGTTGAGCACTTTTGTTCTTGTCCTGAATATTATTACTTTTTGTTATATTTACCGACGGAAGTTGAGCGCTTATTTTCTTGTCCTGAATATTATTACTTTTTGTTATATTTACCGACGGAAGTTGAGCGCTTATTTTCTTGTCCTGAATATTATTACTTTTTGTTATATTTGTAGACGGACATTGAGCACTTGTGTATCTGTCCTGAATATAATTACTTTTTTGTTATATTTGCCGACGAACGTTGAAATTGTATGTACTTGTCCAGAACATTTTGGTATATTTGCTGACGGACGTTGAGCACTTTTGAATCTGTCCTGAATATAATAACTTTTTGTTATATTTGCTGACGGACGTTGAGCACTTTTGAATCTGTCCTGAATATAATAACTTTGTGTTATATTGCCGACGGGCGTTGAGCACTTTTGTATCTGTTCTGAATATTTATTATTTTTCTTTATATTTGCTGACAGACGTTGAGCACTTATGTCTCTGTCCTGAATATTATTACTTTGTGTGATATTTGCCGACAGACGTTGAACCTTTATGTACTTGTCCTGAATATAATAACTTTTTGTTATATTTGCAGACGGGCGTTGAGCACTTGTGTATCTTACTATTTTGTTATATTTGCCGACGGACGTTGAAAACTTGTGTACTTGTCGAGAATATAGTTGTTATATTTGCCGACGGACGTCGTGCACTTTTGAATCTGTCCTGAATATAATAACTTTTTTGTTATATTTGCCGACGGACGTTGAGCACTTTTGTATCTGTCCTGAACATTTATTATTTTTTTTTTTTTTTTTGCTGTCAGACGTTGAGCACTAAATGTCTCTGTCCTGAATATTATTACTTTGTGTGATATTTGCCGACAGACGTTGAACCTTTATGTACTTGTCATGAATATAATAACTTTTTGTGTTTTATTTGTCGACGGAAGTTAAGCACTTATTTATCTGTCCAAAATATTGTTACTTTTGTTATATTTGCCGAATGACGTTGAACACTTATGAGCTATTTAATCAATTTATTCATTTTAGGATATCCACGACGGATACGGAGGTGGCCCTGTCAAAGGAAACAGATGTTTGTAAAGTTTAAAGATTTAGGTTGGCAGGTAAGCTGTATGGACTGGTTAATTAAGTCGGGAGACTTATTGTTTTTGGTCAGTTCTTATTATTTTTATTATTCTTCTTCCTCTTCCTCTTCCTCTTCCTCTTCCTCTTCCTCTTCCGCCACTTTAAAAAATGAACTTGTCCGCAGCGTTTCTCCAAAACCGCTTGTCAGATTGACTTAGGATTTCGTAAAATGGTAGACTAATATGTCTAGGTGAGCCATCAATCTTTCGTTTGTGCATTGGGGTCTATTAAGGGCTATTTTGGGGGGTAGAAAGAAGGGAGGGTTTTACTATAGAACCCTATGGGATTTTATTTTCTAAAAATTTCAAATGAATATAACTTGAAAACTGTAAGTGGTAGATACATGCAGTCTTCAGAAATGATTATAGGACAATAAAACAAATCACATGAAATATAGGGGGAGTCCCTGGGAGTTCATCCCCATCCCCTTCAATTTGAGAATATGCTTATATCTTGTAACCGATCCAGATCCCCACCCCTAAACCATATATATTCCTGATTGGGACAATAAAACAAATCAAATGCAATTAAAGGGAGGTCCCCGGGGGTCATCCCCACCCCGTTCAATTTCATAATGTGCTATTATCTTGTAAATGGTCCAGATCCCCACCCCTAAACCATATATATTCTTGTAGGGGACAATAAAACAAATGAAATGAAGTTAAAGGGAAGTCCCTGGGGGGTCACCCCACCCCCTCTTGTTTGAAAACTTGTAAACGGTCAACATCCCCACCCCTAAATCATATATATTCTTGTAGGGGACAATAAAACAAATGAAATGAAATAAGAGGGAAGTCCCTAGGGGGTCACCCCACCCCCTCTTGTTTGAAAACTTGTAAACGGTCAACATCCCCACCCCTAAACCATACATATTCTTGTATGGGACAATAAAACAAATCACATGAAATTAAATGGAAGTTCCTGGGGGTCACCCCCACCCCGTTCAATTTGAGAATGTACTATTATCTTTTAAGCGGTCCAGATCCCCACCCCTAAACCATATATATTCTTGTAGGGGACAATAAAACAAATGAAATGAAATAAAAGGGAAGTCTTGAGGGGGTCACCCCACCCCCTCTTGTTTGAAAACTTGTGAACGGTCAACATCCCCACCCCTAAACCATATATATTCTTGTAGGGGACAATAAAACAAATGAAATGAAATTAAAGGGAAGTTCCTGGGGGTCGCCCCACCCTGTTCAATTTGAGAATGTGCTATTATCTTGTAAACGGTCCAGATCCCCACCCTAAAACCATGTATATTCTTGTAGGGGACAATAAAACAAATCAAATGAAATGTAGGTAACTTCCCTTGGGGGTCACCACCACCCCCTCCTGTTTGAATACTTGTAAATGGTGGAGATCCCTACTCGTAAGCCATATATATTCTTGGGACAAAAAATCAAATCAAATGAACATATGAATGGCGAGTTATGGGAGCTTTGTTTGGGAGACTTCGTAACAGCATCCTGTTACAATTACTTCTTGTTTCTAATGCACTGTGATTGAAAACATTACAGACCAGGACGTCGCATGTGTAGCTATATTTCGTTTTTCACTCCTATATCTAAATATAGAATTGTTCCTTTTATTGATACAACCGAGAGTTTGGTTTGCAAGACATCTTCTTTATGAATTTACTTAGGTTTTGGTATTTTTATAACTTTTAATGACCCACATAGGGGCATCAGATTTTTCGGTCTCTGCGTCTGTTCGTTCATCCGTTCTATCATTCGTCTGTCCCACTTCAGGTTAAATATTTTAGTCAAGTCAGGGTAAACATTTTGGTCAATGCAGTTTTTGCTGAAGTTGAAGTCCAATCAACTTGGAAAACAATTTTACGTTCTACTGAACATAGAAAATGACAGTGCGAGTTGGGTATACGTGTACGATGGACACATTCTTGTTTTAAAATGCGTTTCTTTTTTTCTATTTTCTGCTTAAAAAACATGACTGATTTCAGGACCTCCAGTGTCGCATTGAGAAGTTGAGACAATATGTTAAATGAAGCAATTTACGTCAGAAGTAGTTTAAGTGGTTGCAATGGCCGTGATACGTAAGATGGTACTCATTTGAATAGCTATATATTATTGAAGTATTGTGACCACGGTGCTGTGTTTAGCAAAGTTTTCTGCTTAAAAAACATGACTGATTTCAGGACCTCCAGTGTCGCATTGAGAAGTTGAGACAATATGTTAAATGAAGCAATTTACGTCAGAAGTAGTTTAAGTGGTTGCAATGGCCGTGATACGTACGATGGTACTCATTTGAATAGCTATATATTATTGAAGTATTGTGACCACGGTGCTGTGTTTAGCAAAGTTTTCTGCTTAAAAAACATGACTGATTTCAGGACCTCCAGTGTCGCATTGAGAAGTTGAGACAATATGTTAAATGAAGCAATTTACGTCAGAAGTAGTTTAAGTGGTTGCAATGGCCGTGATACGTAAGATGGTACTCATTTGAATAGCTATATATTATTGAAGTATTGTGACCACGGTGCTGTGTTTAGCAAAGTTACGCTAAAAGTAAATATTCATTGAACATGGATACATATTTGCGAATATGGCAATATAGCGAGACTAAAAACGGTATGGTTGAGTTAAAACAACATTAATGCGTCCGAATACGTAAACTTGTGAAGTTTAAACAGCACTTGTAATGTACGTTTGTAACGAGTTCGCGTACATATGTGTCAATAAAACGCTGGAATTTTTTTCAGAGTCCGTTTGGTTCCGATTGGGCTCCGGTAATGCGTCCATGCAGAGTAAGCTAGGTTCCGATATTAGGCACTGGCAATGTGTGTAATGTTCAGATGATGCGGCGGCTATGTGTCTATAAGACGTAATGTGGCGATAGGGCGATAGCAATGTGTTCAATTTACGTAAGGCTCTTTTAGGGCTCTGGGGATAGATATGTCCTATTTTCGGTGCAAAATATAGTTAGCATGCATTTTGTGTCCGGGGATACATGGACACGTATGTATGTAACTATATAAACAGATAAACAATCAATGTCTATTATAGTGGTAACAGAAGCCCAGTGTTATACAAAACGTGTGATTTAGACGGACACAGCTGGACACAAGGTTACTACAGAAGCCCAAGTGTTATATAAAACTTGTGATTTAGGCGGACACAGCTGGACACACGGTTACTTCTATATAAAACATAAAAAAAACTACTGACTACAGGCGGACACAACGCAATTTCTATATAAAACTTTAAAAATCTGCTGGCTACAGGTGGACACAGCTGGACACAGTACTATTCCTATATAAAACTTCTTGATATGGGGGGTTACAGGCGGACACAAGTGGACACAACGTTATTTCATATAAAACTTATAAAATCTGCTGGCTACAGGTGGACACAACTGGAACAGTGCTATTTCAATATAAAACTTCTAGAAATGAGGGGACACAGGCGGACACAAGTGGACACAACGCAATTTCTAAATAAAACTTCTAGAAATGAGGGGACACAGGCGGACACAAGTGGACACAACGCAATTTCTATATAAAACTTATAAAATTTGCTGGCTACAGGTGGACACAGCTGGACACAGTACCTTTTCAATATAAAACTTCTAGAAATGAGGGGATACAGGCGGACACAAGTGGACACAACGCAATTTCTATATAAAACTTATAAAATTTGCTGGCTACAGGTGGACACAGTTGAGACAGTACTTTTAAATAAAATCTAGAAATGAGGTGTTACAGGGATCACAATGGACACATACGCAATTTCTATTTAAACTTATAAATTTGCAGCTACAGTGGACACAGCTGTACCAGTACTGTTCATATAAAAACTTTCTGAAATGGGTAATATGCGTTGGCACAATGGAGACTACAACGTAATGTTATTATAAAACTATAAATAGTGATACGTAAAGGTGGATTACACTGCACAAGTACTTTTCATTAGTAAAATCTTGATAAGTGGATTTACAGTCGTTGCGACAAGTTGGACCACAACGTTATTTCCCATTAAACTTAACAACTGTGCTAAGGTGTGAATGCAGATGACACAGTGCTATTGTCTATAAACAGAAATGAGGGGACATAGGCGGAACAAGTGCAATTACAAGCATTTCTAGGTTGGATAGATAAGTCTATTTAAAATATACTGTGCTATGCAGGTTGTGTCACAGCTGGACACGTATGATTACTATATAAACTCTTTGATATGGGGGTTACAGCGAGCACAAGTGACACAACGTTATTTATATAAACTAAAATGCTGGCACAGGTGGACTACATGACACAGACATTCTATATAAAACTCTTGTATTTAAGGCGGACACAGTGGACACAACGTATATTCTATATAAAACATATAAAAGACTGACTACAGGCTGGACACAACTGAACAGGCTAATTTCAATATAAAACTTTAGAAATTGAGGGTAACAGGCGGACACAGTGGACACATACATTTCTAATAAAACTTCTAGAAATGAGGGGACACAGGCGGACACAAGTGGACACAACGCAATTTCTATATAAAACTTATAAAATTGCTGGCTACAGGTGGACACAGCTGGACACAGTCCCTTTTCATATAAAACTTCTAGAAATGAGGGGATACAGGCGGACACAAGTGGACACAACGCAATTTCTATATAAAACTTATAAAATTTGCTGGCTACAGGTGGACACAGCTGGACACAGTACTTTTCAATATAAAACTTCTAGAAATGAGGGGACACAGGCGGACACAAGTGGACACAACGCAATTTCTATATAAAACTTATAAAATTTGCTGGCTACAGGTGGACACAGCTGGACACAGTACTTTTTCAATATAAAACTTCTAGAAATGAGGGGATACAGGCGGACACAAGTGGACACAACGCAATTTCTATATAAAACTTATAAAATATGCTGGCTACAGGTGGACACAGCTGGACACAGTACTATTCCTATATAAAACTTCTTGATATGGGGGTTACAGGCGGACACAAGTGGAACAACGTTATTTCTATATAAAACTTATAAAATCTGCTGGCTACAGGTGGACACACTGGACACAGTGCTATTCAATATAAAACTTCTTGAATGGGGGTTACAGGCGGACACAAGTGGACACAACGCTAATTTCTATATAAAACTTATAAAATTGCTGGCTACAGGTGGACACAGCTGGACACAGTACTATTCCTATATAAAACTTCTTGATATGGGGGGTTACAGGCGGACACAAGTGGACACAACGTTATTTCTATATAAAACTTATAAAATCTGCTGGCTACAGGTGGACACAACTGGACACAGTGCTAATTTTCAATATAAAACTTCTAGAAATGAGGGGACACAGGCGGACACAAGTGGACACATACGCAATTTCAATATAAAACTTCTAGAAATGAGGGGACACAGGCGGACACAAGTGGACACAACGCAATTTCTATATAAAACTTATAAAATTTGCTGGCTACAGGTGGACACAGCTGGACACAGTACTTTTTCAATATAAAACTTCTAGAAATGAGGGGATACAGGCGGACACAAGTGGACACAACGCAATTTCTATATAAAACTTATAAAATTTGCTGGCTACAGGTGGACACAGCTGGACACAGTACTTTTTCAATATAAAACTTCTAGAAATGAGGGGATACAGGCGGACACAAGTGGACACAACGCAATTTCTATATAAAAACTTATAAAATATGCTGGCTACAGGTGGACACAGCTGGACACAGTACTATTCCTATATAAAACTTCTTGATATGGGGGGTTACAGGCGGACACAAGTGGACACAACGTTATTTCTATATAAAACTTATAAAATCTGCTGGCTACAGGTGAACACAACTGGACACAGTGCTATTTCAATATAAAACTTCTAGAAATGAGGGGACACAGGCGGACACAAGTGAACACAACGCAATTTCTATATAAAACTTATAAAATATACTGGCTACAGGTGGACACAGCTGAACACAGTACTATTCCTATATAAAACTTCTTGATATGGGGGGTTACAGGCGGACACAAGTGGACACAACGTTATTTCTATATAAAACTTATAAAATCTGCTGGCTACAGGTGGACACAGCTGGACACAGTACTATTCCTATATAAAACTTCTTGATATGGGGGGTTACAGGCGGACACAAGTGGACACAACGTTATTTCTATATAAAACTTATAAAATCTGCTGGCTACAGGTGGACACAACTGGACACAGTGCTATTTCAATATAAAACTTCTAGAAATGAGGGGACACAGGCGGACACAAGTGGACACAACGCAATTTCTAAATAAAACTTCTAGAAATGAGGGGACACAGGCGGACACAAGTGGACACAACGCAATTTCTATATAAAACTTATAAAATTTGCTGGCTACAGGTGGACACAGCTGGACACAGTACCTTTTCAATATAAAACTTCTAGAAATGAGGGGATACAGGCGGACACAAGTGGACACAACGCAATTTCTATATAAAACTTATAAAATTTGCTGGCTACAGGTGGACACAGCTGGACACAGTACTTTTTCAATATAAAACTTCTAGAAATGAGGGGACACAGGCGGACACAAGTGGACACAACGCAATTTCTATATAAAACTTATAAAATTTGCTGGCTACAGGTGGACACAGCTGGACACAGTACTTTTTCAATATAAAACTTCTAGAAATGAGGGGATACAGGCGGACACAAGTGGACACAACGCAATTTCTATATAAAACTTATAAAATGTGCTGGCTACAGGTGGACACAGCTGGACACAGTACTATTCCTATATAAAACTTCTTGATATGGGGGTTACAGGCGGACACAAGTGGACACAACGTTATTTCTATATAAAACTTATAAAATCTGCTGGCTACAGGTGGACACAACTGGACACAGTGCTATTTCAATATAAAACTTCTAGAAATGAGGGGACACAGGCGGACACAAGTGGACACAACGCAATTTCTATGTAAAACTTATAAAATATGCTGGCTACAGGTGGACACAGCTGGACACAGTACTATTCCTATATAAAACTTCTTGATATGGGGGGTTACAGGCGGACACAAGTGGACACAACGTTATTTCTATATAAAACTTATAAAATCTGCTGGCTACAGGTGGACACAACTGGACACAGTGCTATTTCAATATAAAACTTCTAGAAATGAGGGGACACAGGCGGACACAAGTGGACACAACGCAATTTCTATATAAAACTTCTAGAAATGAGGGGACACAGGCGGACACAAGTGGACACAACGCAATTTCTATATAAAACTTATAAAATTTGCTGGCTACAGGTGGACACAGCTGGACACAGTACCTTTTCAATATAAAACTTCTAGAAATGAGGGGATACAGGCGGACACAAGTGGACACAACGCAATTTCTATATAAAACTTATAAAATTTGCTGGCTACAGGTGGACACAGCTGGACACAGTACTTTTCAAAATAAAACTTCTAGAAATGAGGGGATACAGGCGGACACAAGTGGACACAACGCAATTTCTATATAAAACTTATAAAATATGCTGGCTACAGGTGGACACAGCTGGACACAGTACTATTCCTATATAAAACTTCTTGATATGGGGGGTTACAGGCGGACACAAGTGGACACAGCGTTATTTCTATATAAAACTTATAAAATCTGCTGGCTACAGGTGGACACAGCTGGACACAGTGCTATTTCAATATAAAACTTCTAGAAATGAGGGGACACAGGCGGAAACAAGTGGACACAACGTATTTCTATATAAAACTTTTTGAAATAAGGGGATAAAAGCGGACACAGCTGGACACAGCTGGACACAGCTGGACACAACGTATTTCTATATAAAACTTTTTGAAATAAGGGGATAAAAGCGGACACAGCTGGACACAGTACTATTCCTATATAAAACTTCTTGATCAATGCATTTGAATGGGAGCATATAGTTGGACCCCCCTTTTTTTACTCTGGGTTGGGATCCCCCCCCCCCTTTTTAAAATGGCTGGATCCGCCCCTGTGTTATCCTGTGTGTAGCAAAATATAGTCGATCTCTTAGACAGTGTTATTAGATGTGTCAATACATGATGTGTCACTGCTTTTATAGATTGTGTATATACATATATCATCTTTTGTGTATTTACCTTATACTTTGATCTAATACTAATAATTTGTGTGTAATTATGTTGTAACGTTTGCTTATATTCATTAATTGTATGTTCATTGAACCTCATGTATGAGGAATTAAAGATATGAAGGAATGAATATTAGGTCAATGTCAGAAAAATATAAGCTTTTTGTATGAGCTGATAAACTGGCTCTGCCGAGCCCTTCCCAGTTTTGCGCCGAGTACAAACAAAGTTTATATTTTTATGACATTGACCTTATATTGTTTTATACTGCAACTTAAATTAATAAATTGATAGTTTTTTTAAATGGTAACACAAATGTCAAACTTATTTTCATCCCTTAATTGAGGGGTCCTTATCCCGAAATCCCGGACTTAAAAACACGGCATCCCGAGGTCCCGAATTAAAATAAATTTAAATCCCTACTTTCCGAAATTCAAAAAAGAATTCCCAGATCCCGAAAGGGTCAATCCCGAAATACACCCGATTCCAGACAAAAGAACATATTCTAATTCAGTTTATGCTCTTTAGCTTTGGAAATTATAAATCATTAAGCATTTATATGAAACCGGTACCGTACATGCTGGTGTATTTCAGATACATGTTTTGTTGTAATTATTTTTGTATTTTATCGCTTAAGAAGGAGATGCGAGTTGTATCTAACAGCAACAATTCTCTTTAAGTTCAGTCAAAGTTAAAAATTCAGTATAATATGGCTTGACCACATGCTATTTTGAATTTTGAAGATGAAAATCCTTCAATTTAGTGTTAAACAAACAACTCATTGTCATTAATATTAGTTTAGTATTTACAACCGTTATTGGTTGGGACTGGTGATATATTAAATAGTGGTTTCTTGTGGCACATTTCACTATGTGTAGACCTTTCACTTCCTCCTTTGTTAGGAAAGGCATGACAATGAAATACAACTTGGTCTCATTAATAAATAAAAAGAAACAATAAGCTTTCCCTGTTTGTTAAAACGGCAAATGAATTTCCACTTGTATTTTTTTTCCATCTGATTAGTTAAGCCTTTTTCAACTGATTTTTATAGTTCGTTCTTATGTTGTACTGTTATACCACTGTCCCAGGTTAGGGGAGGGTTGGAATCCCGCTAACATGTTTAACCCCGCCACATTATTTATGTATGTGCCTGTCCCAAGTCAGGAGCCTGTAATTCAGTGGTTGTCATTTGTTTATTTGTTTATGTGCTACATATTTGTTTTTTGTTCATTTTTTTACTTAAATAAGGCCGTTAGTTTTCTCGTTTGAATTGATTTACATTGTCTTATCGGGGCATTTTATAGCTGACTATGCGGTATGGGCTTTGCTCATTGTTGAAGGCCGTACGGTGATATATAGTTGTTAATGTTTGTGTCATTTTGGTCTTTTGTGGATAGTTGTCTCATTGGCAATCATACCACATCTTCTTTTTATTATTACCACTTAAGATAATTGAATATATTCAGGTATATCAAGATTTTTTTCTATGCATACAAAAACTGCAGTTGAACTTTTCCTCGTGACTTTTTTCCGTTTACCATCAGGACACACCAGCACAATGACAGGACCAACCAGTACAAAATCAGGACATTTCTAAATTGAGAAAATGCACAATTTTAATATAGATTGTGCAGGTTTTTCACCAAACATTTTTGTCGTGTGGTTTTGGGTAAAGAAAGCGGTCTCCAGGGGCATTTTTATTTTATTTTTTGTTTTCAACATTTTCAAAAAGTGAGCACTTTTGTGTTACTTTTACTGAAACAGTTTACAAGGTCACATTTTTAAATTGATGGCCCATAAACCCATAAGAAACAAACTTAAAAAAAATCTCAACTGTTTCCTTCCATTTCTTATGCGAGAAAACGTAAAAAATCATCATTATAGTCTTTTTTTTAAACATATTCACCAGAACCAGTCAGGACCTATGATAACCAGTACAGAAAGATTTCTTGCAGGGCAACCTTACCCACCGTGATGTAGACATTTGTCGTATCGTACTGCACGCACGGAGTGTGTTACGAAAATGATTTCAAAAACTTTAATTTTGATAATTAGATAAATCAGTACCCACATACGATGAATGACAGAAACTGAATGGAAAACGCAGATAAATTCATTTTTCAAAAGGAGTACATGTAGGTCCGGTGAGGTTCGTCTGACGAAAGATTTCGACCACTTTTTAAACACTTAAGTGTCTATTTTATTTAAACCGATTAGTTTATGTGAAAGATTTAAAGATGGTTTAAGAAATTATTGCCAGAGGCACCGTGAGGTGACACTTCCAGGTATTCCAGCGATTTCCTGTCGGGCTTCAAACTCTTATAATATAGGGTTATTGCATGAATATTGGGGAATATTGTCCCGAGTAGAATTTTATATTGCACGAGCTTGCGAGTGCAATATATGTTCTACGAGGGACAATATTCCCAAATATTCATGCAATAACCCTTTTATTGTATAGCAATATAATATTTGAAAGTAAAAATTGGTTTAAACTAAGATTTTGTCATTGATGACGTCATGAATTTTGAAGATTTATTGCACTAGTGCAATATTAGAATTTATTGCACGCTAAGTTTTGGTTACTTTCTGTGGGAAATATTATATTGCTATGCAATAATATATATTATTACACGTAATGCAGGTTTACCTTACGCACCCGCCTGCTGAGCAGTGTACGCGCGGACGGTAATTTGGGACTTTATTTAAAAAAAATATCGTTTATAATATACATCATGTGTACATTGATATACTATATTTAATTACTAAACTCATACGTGTAGTCAATTTTATATACTACCAATTGTTTATGAAATATATTTTTCGTGCAAAGAATGATATTTAATTCCAACCAAAGATTTGAGGAATAAGCAATTTATTGAGATATATTTTTCCATCGGTAAAATTTGAAAAATGTAACTGTGTACTACTTGTCAATAATAATGGATATTTCAAAACATTTAAATATTGATTCACAAAAATGAACGCACTTGTCGATCGTTGGTATGGAAAGATAGAAAGATTCGGAACTAAAGATAGTCCGACATTTAAAGTATTTATTTTGCACAAAAAAAAGACAAAAACTGCCAGATCAGATCTGATTTAAATCCAGCGTCCGTATATATGTGCACAATGGTACTTCAGTTAAGATTTGATCGGAACGGACGGATTTTTCTACATGTTCTACAATTTGGTACAACGATTGAATATTGTTAAGTGCATACATGTATATGACCTATAGCTCGAACTTGCTTTGCTTCGTCGAAAATACGAATATAAAAAAATCATGCAGGAGATTTCAAATTAGCCCAATTAATATGTGTGAAACTGAAACCGTAATTCTGCTGTAGTGCACGTCGATCGTATCTGTAACATGAAAGCGTATGGTAACTATACTACCTTACTTAGTTCAACAGTAGATAACAACCCTTTCTTTGTGCATTATACACTCAGGAACATACATCTTACTATTTTGCATGGATTGGTATTAAATGTTACTTTTTCAACTGTAGTCCTTAACCTAAAGCGTTTTCTTCTCCATCTGACAGGCTTAATTTTGGATCAAGTGATCATCGAAGTACGGATGCTAGTATTTATAATTCGGCTAGTCTGGATGACTTTGTGCGATACCCGCGTTCCGTATTCATTACTAGTATACGGTTTAAACATACATGTATAATTTAAATTTCAGATCCTTCAGTTTGCATATAAATATGATATTTAAATTTCGTATGGCTTTATAGTACAACCCGCGAAACATTTTATTTGATGTCACCAATGGTAAATATGTAAAATGAAACAATAACTTACCATATACCAATATAAACTTTTGTTGTATGTTTAATATACAAACAGAAATCGACCCTAAAAAAGTAACAATACAAGCTTATAGTATTTTGAAGCTGTTTGGAAACATTCAAATATAATGAAACGTACGATAATTTTTACGAATACAAAGAAAAAGCAAGTCTGCCCAAAAATGATTGATATTCAGTCAAAGAAACATGTATAGTGTGTTCATTGTAAACGTAAACCAGAATGCGTATAGATGTCTCTACGTATAACAGTCACAAATCACTTCTACGATTATAAATCAGCGATTTACCATTCATGCAATAATATTTTGTCGAAGGTGATCGAGATGTCCTTACAGTGGCGGATCCAGGGGGAGGGTTCTGGGGGTTGGAACCCCTTTTTTTGAAAGATCAATGCATTTGAGTGGGGACATATAGTTGGAACCCCACTTTGTCCTGGGTTGGGACCCCCCCCCCCTTTTTTCAAATGGCTCCGCCACTGCCTTATTAGGTAATTCAAATTCTCGGACACTTAATTTTTTTCCAGAACACGTTATAGTTAATGTCTGAGCCATATAATACATGTATTATACTATATGGGACTATAATACTTTAGGCAGCAACCATTTGATTTTCTGGGGGGGGCTATGGTTTTTTTTTCTGTGCAAACTTTTTTTTTCGCCTTCGGCGAAGAACAATCTATTTTTTTAGCGACAAACCGAAGACAATTTTTTTCTTTCAATTTTAGCATTACATATAGTGGCAGCTGAGGGTGAAACAAACAATTTTTTTTACTCAGGGTCCAAAACAAATTATTTTTTTCACCAAATCCTGGAAACAAACTTTTTTTTCCAAAAAAAACCATAGCCCCCCCCAGAAAATCAAATGGTTGCTGCCTTAGTATAATAGTCCCTGATTATATTCTCTGTTGATATGCATCCTTCTTTTATTATTAAAAGTCTTGGTTTTTTTTAAACACTTTACACCGTATATCGGCACTGCCGATAATCTTTCAAAAAGCAAATTTAAGTTTCAACCTTTAAAACGTATATGTCACATAATTTGACCACATGACAAGAAATCATACAATAAACATTGGTCACGCACGACAGATTCCGATGTAAAACACGTGCCGTTACAATAGCCAGTTTACGCGCATCAGCGCACACAGTTTTGTCGAATAGGCCAGTTGCATGATTGGAGGAAAGTTACCGAAAACCACGCCTACCTTTAAACTAATACCCAATCAAATGCCTTTACAGAGATTTTGTTGCGTATTCAATATTTGAAAAAGTTTAGACTCTTAATTCAAACTTAGAAGTATAGAAGTATAGAATATGCCCGTAATGCAATTTTTCAATAAATTTAAAATATTATTTCACGTACCTAGTGAGGAAAAAATACAAATTAAAAAAAAATGCAAATTACAAATATTTCGAAATCCTTGATTATGCCAGAGACATAATGTAGTTATATGTCTCTGATTATGCTAAAAACAGAATAGAAACTAAGTGGATATCAAATAAAATATCTTATCTTATATGAAAAAATGTTTTTGATAATTACGGTGTGATCTGCGGTATGAGTATGTTCAATATTATAGAGTCATATAATGCACAGTTAGAGATAAATGGGTGTCAATATTTATCAAACGGAAACCCAAAGACCAGTTTCAACAAGAATGCTTATCTGTTATTACATAATTGCATAAAACTTAATGTTGTTGTATTTTCAAAAAGAATTAATAATTTGAAAACTACTTTTCATAATGACATATTTACCTTACTAAATTCATTTATATAATATGCAAAATGAATATAGATGTGGTAGTCAGTCGCCACTTGCCGATTGAATCTGGAAGGTGGCAGGATTTAAAGAGAGAAAACATAATCTGCCGTCTCTGTGACACAAACAACATTGGTGACGAGTACCATTACAAATATGAATTGTAGAACATTTTAACTATAGAAAGAATTTTTTTTACGGAACTACTGTTAGTCAAACCCTAATATTTTTAAAGTTGATCAACAGTTAAACTCATCAAATAATTCCTTTAAACTATAAATTACACGAAGAAAGCCTACGTCGAGTAAAGTACAAGTGAATATATCATAAAGATTATATTTAATCCTGATTCGTCCTTGGAAATGGAAAACTCTGGATTCTCTTTGATATTTACCTGAGAGATCATAAAAGAAAAATCTAACAAGACTTTCAAAAGTTTGTGAAAAATGAATAGAAATAAAAGATTTTTGTGTAGACGAGTAACAACATTGCATTAGCATGATTAGGAAATTTGACCAAATCAATGAACTAAATTACAAAAAAAATAAGTGCACATCTTTCTAGTGGCGAAAACCACACATATCGAGTTACGTCGACGAAAGAGAATAAGTACATTAATAGTAATTATGATGTCAATTTCATGAAATTATAGGGTTTTAATTAGAAAATAATCTTAAACATGATCCGTGATTCCCCATGTATATATAGATTAAAACAGAATTATGATTTTTATTCTTAAATTAAATTCTGAAATACAAAAGCATGGCTCTGATACTTGACAGTTCAGCGAACACTATTACATGAAATACACGATGCTATTGACCGAACACAAATGTGAGAGATTCAAATTGTAAAATCAGCCGCTGGACGGTAGAATTTCTATCAATCATTCAAAGATATTAAAAGACTTTTGAGTGTAATAGTATGATATAAATACTTTTAATGTGTTGAAGAAATAATTTATCAAATGGAATGCTTGTTAAACTGTTCCAGTCATTGTTACTATAGTGACTGTCAGTCCATTGCGATATTACACAGCTCTTTTACAAATTCTGAAGAAGAAAAAAGGAAAAAAGAAAAAAATAATATTCCCATGGGAAAATTATATCTTCCCATGGGAAGAAATTTAGTTCCCATGGGAAGAAAAAATGTCCCATGGGAAGAAACTATCTACCAATGTTCCCATGGGATATTAAAGTTCCGATGGGAACTTTAAAATTCCCATGAGAACTTTTCATTTTCCCATTGGAACTTTTCCTTTCCCATGGGAACTTAAACTTTTCCCATGTGAAATGTACTTTTAATCAGCTGTGGTGACAATAGTGACAATGGTGACATGTTGGGACATATGGGGAAATTTAATATTTAATTCTCAGTGTGTGTTTTTAGGTTTTTTAATCTCATTGTGTTTTTTTTTTAATTCTCAGTATGTAAATTTAAAAAAAAATGGTTTAAATATAGTTTTGACGAGAACGGCTTGCCATTCTTTTACAGCACATTTCACGTTATCATACAAAGACTGAATCGCAGACAGGAACTTTCCATTTATGCCCGTTCCTTGCAACTTCGTTTCTCCCTGAATCCGTTCTGTTAATCACACAGTACATTGCGAGCCATGAATTAAAACGAGTATTGAGAACATGGCAATAAATTTTACTAGGGACAGATATTAATGTAATTACCCGGTAATTTAAAGGAATCGTTCTATCTTCAGATCCAGGTTTAAAAACTGGATTGATTATGCTTTTAGTCCATTTATCTGGTACCTTTCCCAGTTCGAAACAATCGTTACAGATTATATACAAAAATTCAATGGCTGCTGTGTTTTTTATTAACTACTGCAGGCATCTCATCAAATCCTGAAGCTTTTCGTAGTCAAAGTTCGCGCATTCGACTGCACCATAGTGATCTCACCGTGTGGTGAGTTCATTCATCGTCGAAACGTCACGTTGGTTATAATCGATGTCACTATTATTTCAGGATGTACCCCTCTGAGGAGCCCAAAATTTCTAGAATTAATTTTTTTTTTCTAAACCTGATTTTTGGGTTAATATGACTGTAAAAAAAATATTGGTGAAGAAAAAATTATATGGTGGTGCGCTTCTTTTTTTGCTACGGCCTCTGAAAGTACCCAATTTTTTTTTAGATTTTTCCATTTTTAATCAGTTTTTACCCATTTTTGGGCAATTATCATGAAAAAAAAATCACAGTTCCACAATTAAACTTTTTTTCAAACTCTCAATAAAGATGAAGGGGACCAATCTGAATAAATTCAACTCACAAAAACTATAGGTAGGTGTTAATACAAGACAGTTTTATCAGATTTTGATGCTTTTTCGTGTCAAATTTACCATATTGACAATTTTGTAATTTTTTATTTTTCTCTCTTTAAAGAACAAAATGCATATTTTTCAACTCTCTTGTTATAAATGATTGAAAAAAATACATATCTATGAAATTTGAAAAGACAATTAAAGGTATATGGAATGGGTAGGTTTCTGGTAAATTATTTTTTTCTGTACCGCTCACCCATTTTTCTCAAAATTTCACTAAAAAAGATTGACTTGATTAGTAATAAAATTTGAAAATTTCATTACTCAAAAACTATTTATAAGATAGACAATTCTTTCACAGAGTTAAGTTTGATTATGATAATTTTCAAATTCATTGCTATTTTCTTCTTATATCACATGTTTTGGAAATAATTCTAGAACGAGATTTCAATGAGACTGAACGAGAATGAAATGTCAGAAGAATACATCCTTAAGCTGGCATTTGGTTAAATTCCATGATTGAACTTCATTTCTAAGTAAATTATACATGAAAAAAATCGTCAAAAGTAGTATTTTATCCTGAAACTTGCATTTGAAGAACTAGGGAGAGGTGTTTGAGAAAACAGGCCACTGGAAACGTCTACTATTGCTTGCAGGAAACAGATTATGGTTCGGTTCCTTCCGTGCAATATATCATTTGGTACTAACAACTCTCAAAAAAGAAATTTTGGTACTTGAACTTGCCGGGATCGTTTTTCTCCGCTCGAAACCGCCACCCAATGTGAAGCATAGCCGACATCCAGCATGTGGATGTTCTAGACGCTGTAATTGTACTAAGGTAGAAAAATAATGAAAAGTAATATGTATTTGAAATTCAATTTGTTTTAGATTCGTTTAGTCTATTTTACAAATTATATAAACGTAAATCCAAGGAGTTTGTTTTTAAAGGTGACAAAAAGAGGAAGTAACTCAAATTGTTGTATCTCTTGCACGTTAAAGACATCCTTGTAGATTTCGAAAAAGAGTATGGGCTTTACTCATTGTTAAAGACCGTACGGTAACCTAATTTATGTGTCATTTGGTCTCTTGTGGAGAATTGTCTCATTGGCAATCCAACAAATGGAGGTGTTTAACGACCTTGGCTGGGTTATTGCCCTCGCACGGTCGGATATGGCAATCCGCATACCACATATTCTTTTTATATTTGAAATACACAAATTATTTACAACCTATAAAAGCTAAGGTAATTAGTGTGTTTGACACCAAAGATGTCAAGAGAAGCCATACAATTAATGGGTCAGTTAATTTGACAGCACACACAGCTAGTTAAACGGCCCTTCCTGGTCATTGTAGCTAGAATTACGAATTTGCTGCCGTATTTCAAAGGAAAATTACTTAAGAAATCAGTCTGATGGCTTAGGAATCATAATGAAAACGGATCATTTTCGGAATTCCTGGGTTATTTAACGGACTAGCGAGTATCACAGGTAACCCTGAGAATTGTGAAACACCCACAGGATACAGGTCAGTTGACAGAAATGCAGCCGCCTGACAATTTCTTTAATATAGCGGAAAAAAAGGAGGAAATAAAATATTTTTAGTAGTTTGAAATAGTGTTATACTAAAATATTTTATATCATTTAGAGTTATACTACATATACTGCTATAAATATTTTATTTCCCCCTTTTTTCGCTATAATTATGAACATTAACGCCAGGCGAGTGTGAAACGTCTAATACGCATAGATATCTGATAATTATCTAGGTATATAATACATATTCTTACTTTGAAATAGTTGCATTGCCATTTGATTTTATTATCAATAGTCATGAGGACCAATTTAAAAGTCGGCTCTACACCTTCAAGTGGTTTCCCTGTACCCTGGATTAATAGATTGTACGTGCGCATGCGCATTTCGTATTTTGAGTTCATTACAATAAAAGTTGCAAGAATTTGGCCAACGCAAGTTTGTCCCTTTTCATACTTCATATAAGGGTATAATATTGTATTATATTGACGATTAATTCACTCAATATCTTGATTATATCCAGGAATGATTTAAAATTTAAATATTAGTATAGCCATTGGTGTTCTATATGGATTTGTCCGGTGCCTAAACAATGCAAAAAGAGATTTGCAGTATAATTTATTTATTTAAGAAAATTGAATCTGATTGAATTTTCAATTGTGTCATTTGTCATGTGGTCATTTATATTAAATCAAGCATATATGTTAAACTGAATTACTGTATTCAGTATTTTGTAATTTATCGTTGTGTCCATGTGTCCGGACACAAAATGCATGTCAACTATATTTTGCACCGAAACCTTGCCACTAATGTCTGGGGATGAAGTCATAAAACTTTGCTCAGTGCTCGGAGCGCAAAAATCATGCTCGAAACATGAAATCTAGCATTTTGACTCGAAAGTTTTATGACTTAAAGACCTGGTAATGTGTCCAGAGTATGATATGTTCCGAGAAGGCGCTAGTAATGTATCTAGAGTACGTTAGGGGCGATATAGTACTGGTAATGTGCCAGGAGTAAGTTATATGCCTTAAGGCTATGGTAACCGTGTTGGGAATCCTTCAGGCGAAGATAAGGCTCAGTCTGTAATGTGTCGGGTGTACGTATATATTTAGGTGGCTATAAGATAAGATGAGATAAATTTTATTTTTCCAAATTAGGTCCCTAGGGGGCATATACAATGTACACACAATATATACAGTTGATACAACATACAGTATTTTACATAATATTATAAAATAAACTATTGAAATGAAGTGATAAAGGTGTTACATGTATTTGTTAAATAAAAAAAATATTTAAGAGTTGCTACTCCAGAGATGCGGCAGACTTTTTTTTTTATTCAAGGCTATAAGGTAATATGTCGAGAACTCGTTATGTGGCTATTTATAATCAATATGGGGTTCTGAGTAAAACATATGAACAACATGCACAACACGAACATTCGACAACTACTGAATAATAAACTCTTGACTTAGGAGATGTGCATTTATATCTAATGTGTTAGAATCTTGATGAAATTATTTAAATGACATCAAATATTTGTATATAATTTTCAGAGTTGGATAATTGCACCAGATGGGTTTCAAGCTTTTTACTGTGAAGGTGAATGTCAGTTTCCTTTGGCAGCACACATGAACGCCACTAACCATGCTATAGTACAGACACTGGTTCATTTAATGAACCCCAAACAGGCACCAAGTCCGGGGTGTGCTCCTACTAAATTAGGAGCACAGTCTGTTTTGTACTTTGATGACAATTTGAATGTAGTTTTACAGAAGTTTCCAATGATGATCGTCAAATCATGTGGTTGCCATTAAATGATCGTCAAGTCATGTGGTTGCCCTTAAATGATTGTCAAGTCATGTGGCTGCCATTAAATGATTGTTAAGTCATGTGGCTGCCATTAAATGATAGTGTAGTCATGTGATTGCCATTAAATGATTGGTAAGTCACGTGGTTGTCATTAAGTGATGGTCAAGTCATTAAGTGCCTTGTGTTCTTACAAAGTCAAGTACCTCCGAGATGTGATCTGCAAATCAAAATGACATTATTTTATTTCATTATTTGTCTTCCATAAAGGTGTATATACGTGATTCGAACAAACATTCTGCTGATGTAGATGACAGTCTATGTAAATGTCAAAGGTTACCGCATTGTTAAAAAACATTATTATTAGTAATGTACTTATAGTGTTTTCTTGTGTAAAAAGTGATAGCATAAAACGAGTGTCGAGTGCCATGATTTAATATTTTAAAATCCAAATTAACAAACACCATTAGATCAATAAATTTATCTTTAAAACTTACATCTGCTAAAATGAAACACATGTTTAACATGCTGATTGACACATGTTAGTTATTTGAAGTTTCATTTAATGCTTCACTAGAATATGAAAGTACATAATAACGTAGGTTGAAATGTTTAAATCGAGTGCAGATTTTATTATCATAATATATTGAGCAGTTCATAGGTTGTGAAATTATTTATTATTCTCTTTATGTCATACGCACCTGTGGATTCATTTATTTTCATGGGTACCAATTTTCGTGGATTGTGGAAAACTTGCCATTTCTTGGATTCGTGATTTCGTGGTTTTGACCAAGTCTGCATACAACCTGATGGAAATTTGTATTCCATTTGAAATTTCAAATTCGAGGTTCTCTTGAACCAACGAAATCCACGAAAATTCGTATCCAACGAATATCAATGAATCCATATATTTTGTATTTCATGCATGGCAGGGACAGTTAACAACGAATTGTATAAAAAATTATGTAATTTTATTTTGTGTTCTTCATTTGTGTATAGATTTCACTGTAAGTAAATATTTCCTAATCTAGAATGATCGGACTTGTACTAAAAGAGCGCTGCCAAACATGTGAAGTGACAATTTCTAAACATCATGCATGGTTAGCTTTTTTTCTTTTTATTTGTAAGCGAATATTGTAAACTTAATAGTCAAAGTAAATGTGCACACAGACATCTCTCCTATACTGCAATAATTGGAATGCTTAAAAGAATTTAGATTATATATAAGAAAAACCCAAAATGTTGTAGGTCTTATACTTTCTGTAAAGGATGATGCGATTAAATTAGATGCAACTTTTTGTTTTTTTTTTAGGTCCCACGCTGAATTTAAATTTTGATTTAAATCATGTAACGCTTACAATTGATATTATATGAAAGGTTAGATTTTAAAACTTTCAGATAAAGCCAAAAGCAAGCACTTATACATCTGTAGTTCATGCTTAAATATCATTAATATACCTTTATACACATATCATCAAGATGAACTCTTATATGAGGTTCTGGATGGGGTTTTCAGAATGTAAAATTAAGGACCAAATGTACACAATAAATGGCTAAAAAGATAAAGAATAGGAAAAAAATGGGGCATCAGAAATATATAATGGGGTGTGGTGGGGCTAAATATAAAAAATAGAGAATTATGGGTAAATATATGAATAAATATGACTTAGAGTACAGAAATGAGGAACCCCCAATCCAGACCCTCATATATACGTTTGAAAATGGCGAATTTCGTCCAGGTATTTGGTTTATATATTTAATGCATTATTGTTTTTTCTTCTGTCTCATATTTGTGTTCAACTTTTTAATTTGTTATTTAATGTATACCATTAATACTGACTGACACGGAAGGGGCCAATATGTCCAAAGTTGCTGACATTTCCGTTTTGGTATCTGGTGGCTAGTTGTCTTAACGGCAATCACACTACATCTCCTTATTCTCAAAAGAAAAAAAAACCAAGTTAGTTTCCATGATTTTAAAATTAGAAGCATAATTAAAGAAAATTCAATATCTGGCGAGTGGACCGAGGCGAAAAAAATGTGATGACTTTTTGGTAAAAAAGGACATATTTTCTAATCTAATACGGCCTGAATCCGCAGTTTTCTACAACAAAGATACAAAAGAAACATCACATGGTTTCACTGCTCTTTTTCATATATATATATATATTCAATATTTTTATAAACCTGAATAAATTCACAAATTTTTAATCCACTGAATCTCTTTAAGTATAAAGGTAACATATATTTGTTTTTATATTCAGATGAATCTCTAATAGTATGCATTTTCTTAAAAAATCAACTGAAATCGACATTTTGCGATTGTATGCATTTTGTTCTATATGATGTATAATTGGATTGAATTTAAATGTTCGATTTATATCATAGTATGCATTTCAACGAGCTGTAATGTGTCCATAATTTGATTAAAATCTGATATATAGTTGAACTTTATAGCTGAAATTTACATTTTGTAAATTTGCATTCATCTTATAATAATGTCTTACATAATTTCTGGAGCACGATTTCATTTCAAACTACTGATTATTTTAAAAATTAAGTTACAACGAGATCAATGAACTTTTTATCATACATAT
Source organism: Mytilus edulis (assembly GCA_019925275.1). NCBI lineage: Eukaryota > Metazoa > Mollusca > Bivalvia > Mytilida > Mytilidae > Mytilus > Mytilus edulis. The sequence goes on along the minus strand of CM034362.1, from coordinate 74,753,690 downwards.
GATAAAGGTAAACTTTCAATGGTATTTTTAAACATGTTGTATTGAAGAAGTTGCAACAATTGGGGAATGTTTTTTCTTTTCCCAATTCTATAAATGAATAGTATCATGATTGTATATGATTAAGCACATTTGTTAAAAAAATTGTTATGCACGATTTTTTGTTCATAAATATTTAAACGATTTAATTAAAATGTTTGACTTTCTAGTTTGTGTCTATTTTATATAGTTTTAAAAAAATTGAGTGAATCTGGCCTCGTTCTCGCTATCAGATTGTTATTTTTGTATTGCGTATGTTTTGGTCTAGCTTCAATAGAATTGGACTCGAACACATAAGACATTAAGACACACATCTTTATCTAAAGTCTTATATATAAGACAGTAACGAGTTGCAAATATAAGCGATGGAGATTTCTTTCTAAATAACGACAAAACAAAAGTTGTACACCAAACAAAATTTAGAAATCGTTTTTGATAAATTAAACATGCGCTTTAGAAAACTAGGTACAGTACCAGTAAATAGAGCGCTATAAAAGACACCCAAAGATTGAAAATATAGAATCAGGTCTTGAATTTATTTTCAACTGTATTTTAAAACGCAGTTTACAATATGCAAAATGTGACTTTATATCTAATTCATGCATTTGACGACACATACGGGTGTAAAGTATTTACTTTGTATTTGCTAAATTGGTATAACTACATATTAGAAGTTTGTTTTAACTCGCATGACACCAACTATCGTCCACATATTTTGCACTTAATCTGTTTTATGACCTCAATTTAGAAATAATGAGACGTTGTACGACCAGTGGCGTATCCAGAACTTTGCCTAAAGGGGGGGGCTCTAGTCATGCTTCAGTGATTCCCTATATAATCAACCAATTGTTTTCCACCCCCCTGGATCCACCTATGACGACAGCCAATAAGCAAACTACACATAAATTCAAAAGAGTTTAAACAATAAGGCAATGCCCGTTACATAACAAAAAGTACATGAAACGAACGTAATCGATATATCCAGAATCTGAGCATTTCAATATTTAACTAGGAAAGGTATTAGTAGGAGATATCACTTACATATTGGTGCAAGTACACCATGCATTATCAAAACATGACTGTTTACTGAAAATAAACTCTACGTATATATTTATGATGAATAAAATTAAAATTGAGAATGGAAATGGTGATGAGACACCAACCCGACCATAGAACAAACAACAGCAGGTCACTAACAGTCAGTCTTATACTGTAATATCTGCCGTTCGCACATAATTTTATTTTTTATATAGTGACGGAGGCATTCAAGAACAGCCTTGCATCTTATGTAACAGAGTAGTCACGCAAGAAACATTTAATTTTAATTTCACATGTAAATATGTTTTAAATGAGCACCATGCGGAATGACTTAATTACATGTAGTACTTGCGTGATGGGTCTGAGACCCTTTGCATTTCTTCGATGAAGATGTAGACGTCAATAGAGGAACACGTGATATAATTAACTGCAATGATTAAATACATGACTTTTTTGTAGTACTACATGCATGTACAGAATTTCAATGCATACATATTTTGAAATGGAATGATTGTCGATGATCATTTGTTAACGACTATACAGTCGGAAACAAGGTTGAAATAGAACAAAAGAATCGAAGCTCTTTGTTAGAGAAGGCGATAAATGTTTACTGTATTGTTTACTATAGTGACAAAATTTTTAAAAGTTAATAGAAACAAACAAAATTGCAATTTTCTTCTCAATTACCAGGTGTTTTATTTTAAAAACCACTTTGCATAAGTTTTCAATTTATCTAGTTCATAGTTAAGCAGAACAATTAGATATCAAGTCGCCGACATGGGTATCTTTCAAGTTGGATGACAAAAATGCATAACCTCCGATTTTTTTGAAAAAAATTACCACGGACGGAAACCATATCAATCTATTACTTCAGTAATTTTCGTGTCTGCCCTTCCATTATGTGACTGAAGAAAAAATTCCAAAAATGGGTAACAATTGTATCGAAAAGAGAAAATCGAGTGCACCGTTTTATGTTAGGGCGTGTTTGAGTTGAGTATTTTGTCTTGATATCGTACAAAGCAAGAATATTTCATACATCGTCTCGCTTCAAATTCTATCATTTTTATACATTAAAGCTACAGGTTGACGTTATAACACAAAAAAATCACAGAACTAAAAGATGAAATATATAGGTCAAGTGAAATACCTATCTAATAAGTCACAAAAACAGAGACGGTGTGTTCGAATGGCTATTTTTTGTCGAGCCTGCAACTTTTGTTGCAGAAAGCTCGACAAAGGGATAGTGATCCGGCGGCGGCGGCGTTAGCTAACTTCTTAAAAGGTTTATATGTTAGAAGGTGAAAGACCTGGATGCTTCATACTTTGTATATAGATGCCTCATGTTACGAAGTTTCCGTCAGTCACATGTCCAATATCCTTGACCTCATTTTCATGGTTCAGTGACCACTTGAAAAAAAAGTTCAGAATTTTTGTAATGTTGAATTCTCTCTTATTATAAGTAATAGGATAACTATATTTGGTATGTGCGTACCTTGCAAGGTTCTCATGCCCGTCAGACAGTTTTCACTTGACCTCGACCTCATTTCATGGATCAGTGAACAAGGTTAAGTTTTGGTGGTCAAGTCCATATCTCAGATACTATAAGCAATAGGGCTAGTATATTTGGTGTATGGAAGGACTGGAAGGTGTACATGTCCAACTGGCAGGTGTCATCTGACCTTGGCCTCATTTTCATGGTTCAGTGATTATAATTAAGTTTTTTTGTTTTGGTCTGTTTTTCTCATACTTTATGCAATAGGTCTACTATATTTGTTGTATGGAATGATTGTAAGGTGTGCATGTCTAGCGGGCAGATGTCATCTGACCTTGACCTCATTTTCATGGTTCAGTGGTCAAAGTTAAGTTTTTAAGTTTTGGTCTTTTTATCTAATATTATATGCCAAAGGTCAGCTATATTTGGTGTATGGAAATATATTATGATCTATATGTCAGTCCCGCAGGTTTATTTGACCATGACCTCAAATGCACAGTTTATTGCACAGTGTTAAGTTTTTGTGTTTTGGTCTATTTTTCTTTAACTATAAGTAATAGGTCAACTATATTTGTTGTATGGAAGCTTTGTTAGCTGTACATGTCTGCCTGGCATGGTTCATCTGACCTTGACCTGATTTTCATGGTTCATTGGTCTCTGTTTAGCTATCTTGGTTAATGTTAAGTTTATGTGATAGTTGTAATAAAGCTTTATACTTAGGACTTTCAACATAATATCAATGATAAGTAAAGAAGGCGAGACATTTCAGTGTGTGCACTCTTGTTTACTGAAAGTACTTGACGACAGTCTTTCAAGTTGGATGATGAAAATGCATATCTTCGAAAAATTCCAATTTTTTGTGTGTGATAACTAGAGTTTATAGTCTTCGTACACTAAAAAAATCTAGTCTGCCCTTCCACGAAATATTTATTTAGAATTTTTTTAAATGTTTATAAATTTTCGAAAATTCCACCTGACAACCGATCAGACAACAGTTTTAAGTTAAATCAATGCAGACGACAAGATTATTAACTGATGCTTCTTAGCTAGTTGATACATTTGTCTTTAAAAATACAACTGACATATAAGAATCGTAATGGTGCAATATGGATAAATTTATCGGTTTCCAAGAGCAAAATTGGTAGCGCGTCATCCCTACAATGGCTTCCGTTTCTACGATTGTGAAAATGAACTGGCGTAATAGGGAGATAATTTTGACGAAGTAGGATCCTGACTGTATATATTAGGATTTTTTCACATCTTGTATATAATGTAAGCTATGAAAATTAATATATTTAGCATTTGTACATATTTCACAATTATCCTATATTATTTTATCTAACCGACGTGTAATAATTACAAATCTCAGTCATATTTATCAACAAATATCAATCAAATACATGTATAGAAAGAATTTTAATACAAAAAGTCCAAAGAAACATTTAGTTTTGTTTCGACCTATTCACTATCAAGAAATATGTTACATTGTGTATCCCTATTTTTTGGGAATGTAATGATTATCGATGATTTAAAAAAAAAAAAACTTTGCTCACTTATTTATATTGTAGGATTTTTTTCATCGTCAAATATCTTGGTCTAGGGTAGCCAGTAGTATGAGAAACACACACAGATCAGTTTCGGGTAATCACCAATGAAACTCAAATTGTACCACCGTTTTTGATTTCAATGATTTTTTCTATGGTAATTGTCTCATAAAAATGTACATAATTTCACAATTTTTTAATCCAAGTAAGCTCTCCATCAGTTTTCAAACAAATGAATAAATTTAAAATATCTGCTCTTTATCATTTAGACTTATTTCACAATTATCTTATATCGTTTTATCTAACCGTGTAATAATTACAAATATCAGTCATATTTATCAACAATTTATTTGTTTATCATATGATTTATATATGTGTGTCTCACGTGATAACAAGTTGAACGAGAAAAGGATGACAAACACAAAATTCACAAAATAACAGAAATTCTGTTTTATCTAACCATTTTAACTGAACCAACACATGACACATTATCAAACATTTAGTATGGAACTCAAACCATCAGAGGTAGGACAAAAATTAATTATATATAAGAAGATGTGGTATTAGTGCCAATAAGACAACTCTTCATTGAAGTCACAATTTGTAAAAGTAAACCATTATAGGTCAAAGTAATTTTTCAATACGGAGTCTGCAAGCTATTATAGGCCCCAAAAATGACTAGTGAGAAACCACTCGAATGGGAAAAACAACGGTGTTAGATGTATAAAAAAACGAAAAACGAGAAACACATATGAACCGCAAAAATATCGTTTGAAATGCCGAGTGCAGTGCATGAAGATGCGGTATGATTGCCAATGCGACAATTCTCCGTAACAGACCAAATGCCACAGAAAGTAAACTAAGTGTCACTGTTTGGCCTTTAACAATGAGTAAAACCAGTATCGTATAGTCAGCTAAAAAAGACCCCGAAAGGACAAATGTAAAACAATTCAAACGAGAAAAAAGATATAAAAAACAACAAAAAATAGATATGTACAACAAAAGACAACCATTGAATTACAGGTTCCTGACGGGTGACACTTGTATGAATAACAAATTTCAAATCAGTTGTAACGGTTAAGTAAGAACATTTTCTTAAAATTATATCAAGAACATGTCTACATGTAATTGACACGCGTTCAAATAAATATTCTAAGGCAGATTAGATCACTGATAATTCTGATTGAAATACAGATGCATGTCAGGTATCCATGCGTTACTTAAAAGAATCTGACAATGCTGCGTTCTACTTTCTGTTTTGGTAATCATCATATCAGTCATTTGGATTTTTTTAAGGTGGGTACTATGTTGATAAAATCAGAGAATCCCGAATGGTCTTTAGAAGCCTTGTCAGAGCCTCAAATCAAAGCATGTATAGAGGATCTTTATATATATACTATATTTATTAAATCGGATGAAATTTGAAAAAAAGGTGGGACAGGAGTTTTGAGTATTTGAAAGACAGGATGAGACACTTATCAGAAAAAGAAAAGGCAAGATGACAATTAATTTAAAAACAAAGTCAGGACAGAGATTGCGTCTAAAATAAATTGCCGGACATAATCCTTCATCCTAGTCCCCCTCTAAAAATCAAATGGTATTCCCCTAACGTCATAGGGCAACGATAGATTTATATGATTTGTACTTGTTGCTTTTCTTTTAGAACTCAGAACAACAGTATTTTAAGACCCGTATTGGTTTGATATTTTCATGCCTGGGTTGTGTTGTCGGAACAGGAAACATATGGAGATTCCCGAGAATTGTTGCAAATAATAGCGACGAAAAAGGTATTATAAGCTAGCGAACTAAAGGGATAGTTTCCTTAAATCAACCTGAATTAGAAGTTTATGCTTATTTATACATTTTTCTTTGTTGGATTTTAATATCAAATCAAAAGGTATGATAATTGTTTTTTTTTTAAATAAAGATGACTTTAAAAGATGCTCTTTATTTTGCAAATGTTGGATGTATAATGGGTAAGATTTCATGTGTTTATTATGTATATGCCATACGGATAAACCCTGCCTTATTCTGGATCAGATTTTCAAAAAGCACACAAATTACTAGGATTCAGATAGATTTTGCGTCCTACTCGGGAGACAGCAAATATCATTTAAAAAATCGTTTAGAACTGTCAGGAACTGAAACTCTACAACGACACCCCCTTTTCCCCCGAGGCTACTGTATGATTTTACAACAATGTTACATGTATACTGCATTTTATTTGAATTATAAGAAATACATAAAAATGAAAATAAAAAAAATGATAAGATGCACGAGGATGTTGATTTAGTTTACAGAATAAAGAATGATTGACAGAAATACAAAGAAAAGAGAAGAAATGGGCCAAAAAAAAAAAAAAAAAAGGATCTCGATTATGAGGTGCTAAAATAGAGAATTATTGGGAAAATGTGTAACAAATATAGAAAAATGCCATAAACCTAAACAAATCATAAATATAGAAATGAATGACCGCTGGCATTCAGACTCTTATACACTCCCAAACAAGCTCTATTTTAGGGACGACACCAAAAGTTCAATGTAGGAAAAAAAAACTTAGTTCCTATAACTTTTTTTCACTGGCCCCCTACCCCAAACTATTTGAATTAAGTTTTTTGTCCTTCATTGATTTGTTTATGTCGTCCCTTACTGCTATCTGTTATTACTGGTTGATCAGATGACTTAATATTTATTTAGTAATACATTAATGTTGCATATTACTCTTAATTATTTTATCCATAACGCAGGAGGTCTTGTATTTTTGATTGTATGGTCTTTATTCCTGTTTCTATGGTCCATACCCATGTTACTGATAGAGTATGGTACAGGCCGGTACACAAAGAAAGCTATCATTGGCTCATTCCAACAATTCATGGGGGAGAAAGGATCCTGGTGTGGAGCATGGATCTCAATGGTTACATTTTTCATATCGTAAGTTTTAATATACAACAAGACGAGTACGCCGTAGTTTTGTTACGAACATATTGCTTGTCACATGTTTACTACATGTTAATCGTTCTTAAAATGAATTTAGAAAACTTCATACATTCGAGAAAGTCGGCTATTAAAAATCATCTTTTTAAACATAGAAAAAATAAATAATGACATTGGTAAAAATTGACCCTCCCTTTTTTCCATTTCTTCATTTTTAGTATCTCATTCTTTAAATTATTAGTCCATTTTCTGAATTCTCTAATTATTTTCCAATTATTCTTAAATCCTTAAATTTTGATCCGATTATTTTCAAAACTTTGTCTATTATTCACTCTTACTTAAACCCTATCCAAACCTTTATACTAATAAACGTATTATTTTCTTCTATAGATGTTACTATTCAGTAGTGTTAGGGTGGTGTTTCTACTATGTTGTTTACTGTATAGCCAATGAACTTCCAGACAACGTAGAAGACAGTCGTGCAATATTCAGGGACTATGCCGAGGTATAAATTATAGAATAGTTGAAAACAATGATATCTATTTCAATAGCAAGCCTAGTTGACTCTACATTGTTTGTGTATTGGCTTTCGTAAATCATCGTTGTCCTCTATGGAAAAACATAGTTATATAGTCTTTACAATATTAGAAAGAAATGTTACTTTAAAGATAGAGCAAAATGGGTCACACCAAATCGGCAAGTATCGGTTGATTCCGCTTTCCTGCATGTTAGATCTGCCGAGGTTTGCCGAATGTTATCTCATCATCACGCAGCTACAGTTGCAGGTTGTCTGAAAAGATCAACATATTTTGCTTCACAAGCGATATCCGTTGTTTTTCTTGTGACAAAAAGTGCATTATTAGTGTTATCCTATGGTCATTTATAAAAAAACTGTTTTTAACGGGATGGTGGTTGTGATTGCAACAAATGTGAGATATCCGTGTCAAAAAGATAAAACAGATAGGAGTAGAAGTAGTTAATTGCAATGATGCACATACATGTAATCATAACAATACACCTTTTGAATTGTACCATTTCAAACTGAACATTTTTATTTAAGGAAAGTAAATGGCCCTTATTGACTCATGCTATAGCGTTGATGGTAGCAGGACTGTCGGTTATCAAGGGAGTTAAAACAATTGAAAAAGTCAATTTGTTCCTGGTTCCCATCCTACTTGCAATCTTATTGTTTACGTTCATCTGGTCCCTAACAAGAGAATATGCTGATTATGGTATCAAGTACCTCTTCACACCAAACTGGGGTAAGTAATCTTTTAATTTTTGATGTTTTGAACAAAATTGGCCACTAGTTTCTTAAATCTACGTCCTTTTTTGTAAAATTGTGTTTTCAGTGTGAAACTGAAATGTTTAAATCAACTGAAGGACAAGTATTGGTGTATGTCTTTAGTTATTTAAAGAAATTTACTGTAAGTAAAGTTTCCGCAGTAATGTTTATTATTTAGAACTCAAATTTCATCAAGGTAATTGTGTGCTTATTTTTGAAGTGTTCTGCTTTAATTTCTTTTTGTGTCAGTTTTTCTTTTTGCTTACGTTGGTATATACATTAAATTATGTACTACTCAGACGAATAGTTTGTACAACGTTTCTTATTTTACAGAATCATTTAAGGAGCCCCGACTTTGGGTCGATGCAATCAGCCAAAATGCATTTGATACTGGAGCAGGTATGGGAATTTTTATTCCCTATTCATCGTTTATGAGTGTGGACAATGCTATTGTCAAATATGGAATTTTTATTCCTTCGTTAAATAACCTTATCAGGTAAGATTTGGTGACCAACTACGAAACAGCGGTAACATTGTCTCTGCTACGAGACGCTGACTTAGGTTTAGTAATGCGTCTTCTCCACTGTTTCGGAGTTTGATATCGTAGTTTAATCTTTATTTATCTCGTTTTAATTCTTCCAAACTATTTACAGAAGATAGCAAAATACACGAAAAAATTAACATACACATTTCATGTCTGTCCCACTCTATAAGGCTTTTTAAACAATATGTAATAAAATTATGAAAATAAAAGTAGGGGTGATGTTGGCAATACGTGGATAAAACTAGGGGATTTCGTATATCTGACAAAAAGTCAAAAATGAAACTAGTGAAAACACATAATTTGAGAATGATATCGGGTTTTCGATATGTGTTTGTAGTTGATCGCAATTATATCTCCTTTTCTTCATTTATACATGTATCTATGTGTAAGAAGATGTGTTGCATACACGTACATGTATGTCGATGCAACGGCAACCCCAAAACATACAGTATACATGTTGTTTCTTTCAGTTTGATTTGCGGAATGATGATATATGCTGCCGTGTTTTCTATACTGATAGTTAGCCGTGGTGTTCTGGCTAAGGACGAGTACCTGACCATCCTTAAAGACAGTGGTCCTGCTAGTACCGGACTTACTTTTATTTGGTAGGTATGTGTCAGATGGATGAATCATTTTAAAATTGTTTTCAGAGATCAGTTTGCCACCAATATTTTAAATGTAAGAATCTCTTGTTAATTAACCCCTACAGACAAATACGTCTTTGATGGGATGTGACTTATTTTTGTGCATGGATTCCTTTTTGTCATATATGCCAATGGTATGAATTTGTTGTATTTTAATACAGATATACTTGTTAGACACCAATAAGAACGTAATACCATTGATAATGAGCCTCAATTTCATGTTGCAAACCCAAAGTTTGTATACCGAGAACTGCGATTTGTTTTGCCAAGGACAACAGTACAGTATCATAAAATAACTGTCTTGTATTTGTACTTTTATTAACACATATTGGAAGATTCGTGTCAAAGCTTTATTTTTTTACACATTTCATTTTCATTGCCGAAAATACATATTCCTATTCTTTTTAGGATACCTGTACTATTTTCTACTTTGGGCACTTTTGGTCGAGTTTTGTCCATTCTATTTTTCACCTGTCTGTCATTCGCTGGGATAACATCACTCATATCAAATATGGAGCTAGTCACCCATACACTACAGGATTTTGGAGGTAATATATTAATTTCAGTAGTCTGTATATTTATTATTGCCTTAAGGTGGTACCTAACACTACAGGGAGATAACTCTGTAAAGTCAGCTTAACGTTTTAATTACGTTGTGTTGTAAAGGGAATAATAAGCTTCTGAAAGATCAAAATTAGAGTTTGTCAAATTGCTATATAACCAGTGTATTTTTTCTGACAAAACGGTTGGTTCAAAAAATTTAAAATTTTTAAATTTTTGTTAAAGTGTGAAAGTAAATTCTTTGTCAAAACTTTAAGAAAATTAAACGAGCCGAATTAATTTTAGTGAAAGTGTTAGGTACCACCTTAAAGGACACATGGACCAGACATACGCACTTCAACACAGTGACGTCTTTACCAATGCATATATATTGTCTGTAAAAAATGGACCAGACATACGTTTTTCAACTTAGTTACGTCTTTACCAATGCATATATATTGTCTGTAAACAATATGCTTTCCACATTGCGCTATTATTTATTTTTCTGTAAGATATTCACTGCCGCGCACGTTGGTCATTGAGGTGTCGGTACTGTAAGCAGCCGACAGTGCAAGGTGCAAGATATTGGAGGAAAAACTAGAAAACATATTCTAGACTAATATTTTTAAAGAGCAAATAGTTTGATGAGAAACAAAATATTCCAATTAAATCAATTATATTGATCGATTCATTCATTGTTGGTTGCTTAACGTCCAGTAGCAAATATGTCATGCATGTTCAGGACGAGAACGTATTGTAAAATAGTGGGTCACTTAAATTAACGTTATGGACGGCCTTTATTTTGTTTAATTTTATGGTCTTTGTGAATGATATGTATTTTCAATGACAAACTCAGAGAGTGCACACTTAAAGGTAGTCTTTTTCAGTTCCTAGAAAGTTTGGTACACCTGCCACAGTAATAGTAACTTTTTTGGTTGGTATGATGTCAGCATTGGATATAAATATTTTAACAAATCAGGTATATTTTATAAAATATATAGCATTTATATCTGCATCAATAGAGAAAGCAACGTCTCAATTTGATTGACCTCGTATACACTTTTCAGAAATTCAATATGAATAGTTAAAAGCGAGTTTATTAAGGAATGACTAATATTGTTTCTGTCTATAAAGAAATAACATCAAAAATGTGGTGCACACAGAATAACCCGCGTAGCGTGTTCGTTCAAAGGGCCATAACCACAATTTTTTTTAATCTTATTTCGAACAGACAGAAAAAAATATTACAGTCATTTCTTATAATTTAACTCTAAATTCCATTTAAAACTTAAGTAAACCATGAAAAAACGTCGATGACGTCAAGGTAACATGATACAATTATGTCTATGAGCTGATAAACATAACAACGACAACGTATATTAAGAAGCCTTACATCCACATGACAAGCACACGGACCCTTCATTTGTTTCTGTTTTTTAAGTTCCTATTTTCATATTCTACTAATGTATTGTAGTCTTTTAAAAAACTTGTAACTTTGAAAAAGAGTAGCTAACAACATTGAGAATGGACCTTCCACTATACATCTCAATACATAAAATTGAGAATGGAAATGGGGAATGTGCCAAAGAAACAACAACCCGCCCAAATAAAAAACAACAGCAGAAGGTCACCAACAGGTCTTCAATGCAACGAGAAATTCCCGCACCCGGAGGCGTCCTTCAGCTGGCCCCTAAACAAATATATACTAGTTCAGTGATAATGAACACCATACTAAACTCCAAATTGTACACAAGAAACTAAAAGTAAAAATAATACAAGACTAACAAAGGCCAGAGGCTCCTGACTTGGGACAGGCGCAAAAATGCGGCGGGGTTAAACATGTTTGTGAGATCTCAACCCTCCCCTATACCTCTAGCCAATGCAGAGAAGTAAACGCATAACATTAAAATTCAGTTCAAGAGAAGTCCGAGTCGGATGTCAAAAGATGTAACCAAAGAAAATAAACAAAATGACAATACTACATGATAAATAACATCAGAATACTAGCAGTTAAATGACATGCCAGCTCTAGACTTCAATTAAATTGATTGAAAAAATATGTCTTCATCATATGAATATCAGGCACAAACCTCCCCGTGAGGGGTTTAGTATCATACCATCATAACATATATGAGAAGAACATAACCCGTGTCATGCCAACAACTGATTGATTAATAATAATTGTGTTTAGTTCCGATGCAAAGACCCTATAAGTGAATCAATATTAACGCCAAAATATGTAATCTTTAATGACCTGACAACAGTATCGTAACTATATCCCTTCTTAATAAGTCCATTTAAAGGTTTTGTTAGCTTCTGAGGTGAATACTGACATTTTTGTGCTTTATAAAGAATATTTCCATAAAATATTGGATGTGAAATACCTGAACATGTAAGAAGTCTGCATGTTGAGCTATATTTACGAATGCTTGCATGTTATTTAGTTACCTAGATTTTGATTTAATTCTAGGATTTTGTTTGGGGATTTGCATTAGTTATTAATGGAATGATGCTACAAGCTATGGTAATTTTTTACGGAACTGAAAACTTTAGAAAGAATCTTTTCAACAGATTTAGTTTGGACGATTGGAAACTTCCTAGAATTTGGGGATGGATGATTAAGTAAGACTTAGCACATATAGGTTAAGGCACATTACTCTTCAACACCAATCTAATAAATTAAAATTGTGTCAACTATTTTGAAAAAAAAATTTGGTTAGCCTCAATGTTATATTTTGTTTTGTATTCACGAGCATGCTTAGAAATCGACTATAACAATTGCGTTTCTGATTTAAGATCTACACATATAAAAAAGAAGATGTGGTATGATTGGCAATGAGACAACTGTCCACAAGAGACCAAAATGACACAGATATTAACAACTATAGGTCACCGTACGGCCTTCGGCATGTCTACTTGAAACCATGTGTACCTCTTTAAGGGTTTCCATTACAAATTTAATGCTTCTGTACTGATGAGTGTTTTTATATAATTAATTTCTGATTTTGACTTTGACTTTTTAATCAAAATGTTTCAAAATATAGATTTAATTATTCCCATATTTGAATTCAGGGAATTTGCCCAAAAAAATGTTTTTAAATTAATATACTTCTTTTAAAAAAGACTATACAACTGCTCATAACAGAAAAGCTACCTTCAAAGTAATATGATACGGAAACGGTCATCGTAATGAACGTGCAAACGCAATAAATGGAAAACAAGTCAATCGTATGTTACATGTACATGTAGGTCGATCTCACAAAGTTTTATAATTCGATATTGGATGTAATGTTGTTAGTTTTAATGATATTTATTAATAGTGGATTAGGAAACAAGTTTCGCAACATATATTTAATCCCTTTCCACTTTGCGGGTGCGAGTTCTGCCTTGTAGCGGCTTTACCCTGCTCTTTTACGAAATCTACAAGGTTGTCTTTTACGTGCAAGAGATATGGCTTTCTCTTAGCATGGACCAGCCATTTATCGTCCCCTTCCGACGTCTTATCATCGTTTCCTCAAGACCATACTCGCAAATATTGTTAATCCAATCTCAGTTGTTTATCGTAGAAATGATGCGCTCCAAGAAAAAATAAGGCTACAGTACATGGAAAGTCAGAGAAAAGTTATCGTCTTACTATCAAACATGGCCTTCCGTACTTATTTTATCCAATTTATTCTCTTATTTTTAGCTCACCTGGCCTAAAAGGCCAAGTGAGCTTTTCTCATCACTTGGCGTCCGGCGTCCGGCGTCCGTCGTCCGTCGTCCGTCGTCCGTCGTCCGTCGTCCGTCGTCCGTCGTCCGTCGTCCGTCGTCGTCGTTAACTTTTACAAAAATCTTCTCCTCTGAAACTACTGGGCCAAATTAAATCAAACTTGGCAACAATCATCATTGGGGTATCTAGTTTAAAAAATGTGTCCGGTGACCCGGCCAACCATCCAAGATGGCCGCCATGGCTAAAAATAGAACATAGGGGTAAAATGCAGTTTTTGGCTTATAACTCAAAACCCAAAGCATTTAGAGCAAATCTGACATGGGGTAGAATTGTTAAACAGGTGAAGATCTATCTGCCCTGAAATTTTCAGATGAATCGGATAACCCGTCGTTGGGTTGCTGCCCCTGAATTAGTAATTTTAAGGAAATTTTGCTGTTTTTGGTTATTATCTTGAATATTATTATAGATAGAGATAAACTATAAACAGCAATAATGTTCACCAAAGTAAGACTTACAAATAAGTCAACATGACCGAAATGGTCAATTGACCCCTTTAGGAGTTATTGCCCTTTATAGTCAATTTTTAACCATTTTTCATAAATCTTAGTAATATTTTACAAAAATCTTCTCCTCTGAAACTACTGGGCCAAATTAATCCAAACTTGGCCACAATGATCTTTTGGGTTAGTAGTTTAAAAAATGTGTCCGGTGACCCGGCCAACCATCCAAGATGGCCACCATGGCTAAAAATAGAACATAGGGGTAAAATGCAGTTTTTGGCTTATAACTCAAAAACCAAAGCATTTAGAGCAAATCTGACATGGGTAGAATTGTTAAACAGGTGAAGATCTATCTGCCCTGAAATTTTCAGATGAATCGGATAACCCGTTGTTGGGTTGCTGCCCCTGAATTAGTAATTTTAAGGAAATTTTGCTGTTTTTGGTTATTATCTTGAATATTATTATAGATAGAGATGAACTATAAACAGCAATAATGTTCAGCAAAGTAAGATTTACAAATAAGTCAACATGACTGAAATGGTCAGTTGACCCCTTTAGGAGTTATTGCCCTTAATAGTCAATTTTTAACCATTTTTCGTAAATCTTAGTAATATTTTACAAAAATCTTCTCCTCTGAAACTACTGGGCCAAATTAATCCAAACTTGGCCACAATGATCTTTTGGGTTAGTAGTTTGAAAAATGTGTCCGGTGACCCGGCCATCCAACCAAGATGGCCACCATGGCTAAAAATAGAACATGGTGTAAAATGCAGTTTTTGGCTTATAACTCAAAACCCAAAGCATTTAGAGCAAATCTGACATGGGAAAACATTGTTTATCAGGTCAAAATTTATCTGCTCTGAAATTTTTAGATGAATCGGACAACCCGTTGTTGGGTTGCTGGCCCTGAATTAGTAATTTTAAGGAAATTTTGCTCTTTTTGGTTATTATCTTGAAAATTATTATAGATAGAGATAAACTATAAACAGCAATAATGTTCAGCAAAGTAAGATTTACAAATAAGTCAACATGACTGAAATGGTCAGTTGACCCCTTTAGGAGTAATTGCCCTTTATAGTCAATTTTTAACCATTTTTCGTAAATCTTAGTAATATTTTACAAAAATCTTCTCCTCTGAAACTACTGGGCCAAATTAATCCAAACTTGGCCACAATGATTTTTTGGGTTAGTAGTTTGAAAAATGTGTCTGGTGACCCCGGCCATCCAACCAAGATGGCCGCCATGGCTAAAATAGAACGTGGTGTAAAATGCAGTTTTTGGCTTATAACTCAAAACCCAAAGCATTTAGAGCAAATCTGACATGGGAAAAAATTGTTTATCAGGTCAACATTTATCTGCTCTGAAATTTTTAGATGAATGTTGGGTTGCTGGCCCTGAATTAGTAATTTTAAGGAAATTTTGCTCTTTTTGGTTATTATCTTGAATATAATAATAGATAGAGATAAACTATAAACAGCAATAATGTTCACCAAAGTAAGACTTACAAATAAGTCAACATGACCGAAATGGTCAATTGACCCCTTTAGGAGTTATTGCCCTTTATAGTCAATTTTTAACCATTTTTCATAAATCTTAGTAATATTTTACAAAAATCTTCTCCTCTGAAACTACTGGGCCAAATTAATCCAAACTTGGCCACAATGATCTTTTGGGTTAGTAGTTTGAAAAATGTGTCCGGTGACCCGGCCATCCAACCAAGATGGCCGCCATGGCTAAAAATAGAACATGGTGTAAAATGCAGTTTTTGGCTTATAACTCAAAACCCAAAGCATTTAGAGCAAATCTGACATGGGGTAAAATTGTTAATCAGGTCAACATTTATCTGCTCTGAAATTTTTAGATGAATCGGACAACCCGTTGTTGGGTTGCTGGCCCTGAATTAGTAATTTTAAGGAAATTTTGCTCTTTTTGGTTATTATCTTGAATATTATTATAGATAGAGATAAACTGTAAACAGCAATAATGTTCACCAAAGTAAGATTTACAAATAAGTCAACATGACCGAAATGGTCAATTGACCCCCTTAGGAGTTATTGTTCTTTATAGTCAATTTTTAACAATTTTCATAAAATTTGTAAATTTTTACTAACATTTTCAACTGAAACTAATGGGCCAAGTTCATTATAGATAGAGATAATTTTAAGCAGCAAGAATGTTCAGTAAAGTAAGATGTACAAACACATCACCATCACCAAAACACAATTTTGTCATGAATCCATCTGCTTCCTTTAATATTCACATAGACCAAGGTGAGCGACACAGGCTCTTTAGAGCCTCTAGTTTATTATGTCAGCTGTATCTATTTACAATTTCATATTTGCGACAAACAGATGAACTGTCTTCCATTTGTGATGGATGATGGATCAGCATTCTTTTCCTTTGTAACATTATGTCTTTTAAGCGCGTTGTCATACTTACTCTGGCGCGCGTAACCTTATTTTAGTTAAGCGAATAACGTTATTCTCTTCAATCATTAAACTGCTTACCATAAATTAGAAATTAAATTATTTTTAGTTACTAGTAGTTATATTATTTACATTTAGTCAGTTATATTATTTACCTTTGGTTTGTAATATCATTTACCTATAAATAGTTAGAACTATTATTTACTTTTAGTTATTATTTGTTATTATACGCCCGTCGTCTTTTAGACGGGACGTATTATGGTATACCGTTGTCCGTCCGTCCGTCCGTCCGTCGTCCACACTTCGGACAATAACTCAAAAACGCTTTCACCAATTTCCATGAAACTTAAGCGAATTGTTTATATCTATTGACGTAAGCTCCCTTTCATTTTTTTTTAATTTCAGATTTTAAGTTTTGGATTTATGGGGCTTTATTCATAAAAAAGGTGGGATTTTCACCACTTCAGACAATAACTCAAAAACGCTTTCACCAATGTCCATGAAACTTTGGTGAATTGTTTATATCTATTGATGTAAGCTCCCTTTCAATTTTTATAAATTTCAGATTTTAAGTTTTGGATTTATGGGGCTTTATTCATAAAAAAAGGGGGATTTTCAACACTTCGAACAATAACTAAAAAAGGCTTTCACCAATGTTCATGAAACTTTGGTGAATTGTTTATATCTATTGATGTAAGCTCCCTTTCAATTGTTATAAATTTCAGATTTTAAGTTTTGGATTTATGGGGCTTTATTCATAAAAAAGGGGGATTTTCAACACTTCGGACAATAACTCAAAAAGGCTTTCACCAATGTCCATGAAACTTTTGTGAATTGATTATATCTATTGATGTAAGCTCCCTTTCAATTTTTATAAATTTCAGATTTTACATTTCCGTGTTATGAATTTTTATGCTTAAAAAAGGGGGGATTTTCCAATTTTGGGACAATAACTAACACTTTCACAAAATTTTATGCAACTTTAATAAATGGTTTATATCTATTGACATAAGCTCCCTTTCCATTTTATATAAATTTTAGATTTTACGTTTTCTTAAGTAATGAATTTTATACTTAAAAAAGGGGGATTTTATGAAACTTTGGTGAATATATTAATGTAACATCCCTTTTGATTTGTATATATATTTCTAGCTGATCATATAAATTCATTTAAAGCAGAAAAGACAAGTTAAAAGAGCAACGGGCGTATCATGCGCTAAAGCGCAGCCCTTTATTAACTTTAGTTAGTAACATTATTTATCTGTCATTGTCCTCATTCATTTTCTTGTAGGTTCGTTTTGCCAGTTGAAGCTGTAGCTATCATTGCATGGTGGGCCATTGACTTGATTGATGGCGAAACCGGCGATGGAGAAAAGTGGTATGAATTTGGACGAGAAACATTTGTTATGACAATTCTTCAGGTAACAGCAAAATATATTCCCGACCTTTTTGAAGAAGAAAAACTTCGATTTTGTTTTCAAATCACATAGAAAATTGCCACATTGCATGAATTAAAAGAGGCTACAAAGTTACAGTGATTTCCCGTCGAATATATAAATTAAAGATGTAGCATATGGCTGCCAATGAGACTAATCTCAACCAAAGTCAGGCTTTTAATATGGAGAGTTGGCTCACACCGAACAGGTTGTTTTAAAGAGCCACACAATGACTGGTGTTTTTGATATACATAAGAAAACCAAATGTCTAATTTATATGAAGAACGAAAAACAAGAAAAACTTTGGAACTACATAAACAAACGACAACCTCTGAACAAAAGGAGTCGGTTTTCCGTGTGGAAATGACATGTCATTTTTTTAGTAAAAAGAACGCGCGTTTGGGCTGTGGCGTACACAATTATAAGCATAGTATATTTGATAAGTTTTGTTATGTTTCACTTATTTGTTTTCAGTGGGGCAGCTTAATGTTGTTAGTGATCCTAGTAAACTGTGTAGTTTATTTTTACCGTCACAAGGAACCAGCATTAGACAAACGACCGATTCTAGATGATGTAGACACAGTGATGACTGATACGAAAACTCCCGAGAAACAAGGATTATCGGGACTGACCGAGTCGTACAAATCAATTCGTTTGTAAACAGTCCATAACATTGATACTAGAATATATTTTTATTTAGATTATATTAAAGAAATTTAAATGAAACACTCTTACCGAAATGGTAATATATATTTAAATGTTTTATAAAAATGGATTTACATGTACATAAAATAGGTTGTTATTTATTGTACTTTTATGTGTTATATCATAATGTTGCACACCATATAGATGATATGAAAATACATACTCTGCATAAAATAAATGGTGAATATACAAGTCGAAATACTACATTTTTGCCTTAAACATGGATAGTTTTATCAGATTTATCTTGTTCGGTGTACAAATGATGTATACCTTTGTGTGTGACGTTCTGCAAGGAATATAAAATTGAGAATGGAAATGGGGAATGTGTCAAAGAGACAACAACCCGACCAAATAAAAAACAACAGCAGAGGGTCACCAACAGGTCTTCAATGTAGCGAGAAATTCCCGCACCCGGAGGCGTCCTTCAGCTGGCCCCTAAACAAATATATACTAGTCCAGTGATAATGAACGCCATACTAATTTCCAAATTGTACACAAGCAACTAAAATTAAAATAATACAAGACTAACAAAGGCCAGAGGCTCCTGACTTGGGACAGGCGCAAAAATGCGGCGGGGTTAAACATATTTGTGAGATCTCAACCCTCCCCCTATACCTCTAACCAATGTAGAAAAGTAAACGCATAACAATACGCACATTAAAATTCAGTTCAAGAGAAGTCCGAGTCTGATGTTTGTCATTGGGTGACTGCCTCATTGACGTATACAAATGTTCCCGGTCCGTATCTCCTTTTGTTTATTAATATTCGAAGATCATTATACACTAACAGTTCAATCATATCAAATATACATGCATATACATAGTTTAAGGACTAATTTTCGGGTATATGATTTTTTAATAATAGTTTTAGTATTTGTCACCTGAAAAACCTCTATTTACACGTACTCTTTTTATATTTAAATGCTTATAAGTATTTTTTTTTACGATCACTTTAATCAACATAACGCCGCATCTGTTATGTCAACGTGCTGACGATGAGATGCGACGATGTTCAAACCTTACATCATTCGGAATCACTTAAACTTATTGTACATATACCTGATTATTGTTATATATGTTACACTCTAGATGCTTTTTGGTTATTTTTGCCATTTGGTTGCTGTCTCATTGACGTACATTTATACCTAACCATCTTCCTGCATTTGTTAACCTGAAGGGATCTTCCACCACTGATAATGAAGAATAAACTATCCAATCCCATTAGCCATGCATACATGGCTAACCCCAGCCCTTTATTTGGGATAGTTTTCATCATACATGTCTTATCGATTACATTTAATATAATTTCAAAACCGAGTTTCCGAAACAACAAAAATCATTGACACACAACTTCAACTTGGTGTATCCATTGACACGGTTACTGCATACATACGCTTTTTTTTAACATGATGCGGTGAACATACTAGCTTCTTTGTATCTTAACACAACAGCTTACAAGCGTGATCCGTGTAATTACAAATTGAAATAATTTGTCAAAAAAGAATATTAAATCATGAATGTAAATCCAAGGCAAACAAGGTAAATTACGATTAAAATTTCATGAATTAAATGCAGAGTTATATTAAGGAAGAGACTGTTAAAAACGGGGAACGAAGTAAGGTAAACCATGATGTTTTTATGAAATCATATACAAATATTTCTCCGATGAGTTTGATAAACTCTTCCGCTTCGATATTTGCAACGTAATGATTGATCAGTAAAAATATAGAAAATCTGCTATTATACAGTAAAGTAGTTTGAACTGACTTTTTTCTAAAGTATAACATGCCCTTACTGCAGTGACGTCATTTAGAACTGTTCTACAATCCTGACTGATTTAGTCAGTTATGCTGACAGTTCTACGGTTAGAACTGATTTGGATAGTTCTACCTAGAACAGTTGTAGACAGTTCTACCGTAGAACTGATCCTGACAGTTTTAACTTAGACTTGATCCTGACAGTTCTAACTAGAACTGATTTAGTCAGTTCTACCTAGATCTGATTCTGACAATTCTACTTAGAACAGTTCTAGGGTAGAACTTAGTCCAAATAATTGACGACTTGAAAGGCTATTATCTTTTTTTTTCTTTGACGCCTTACTTCGACGTCATAACGCTAAACTCATATTTTCAGTTGGACTTTGAGTGGGAATTTACTGCTTTATTAAAACGTTTAGCTGATTTCTCCTTAATTACATGCTTCATTTTAGGAGTATACAAATATATTTTTAACCAAACTTGGTACATTTTGACGGACCTGAATTTCCGGATAATGTAAAACAAAGGTTCCGGAAATTCGGGTCTGTCAAATTTTACCGAGTTTGGTGTAAACATTATTTTAAAATCTCCTTAAAAGAAATCAGGTAAACGTTTTAAAAAATGCAGTCGACATGTTCCCGCCTCGGAAGGAATTATTACTTATATTATTATTTCTGTAGGGATTAATTCGAAATATTTTGCACAAACAAACACATAAAAGGTAAGAACTTTTATATATGCCTTTTTTTTTAGCATTCAATGAAAATTTGATGACTAATTTGGGTCTCAAAGTTGAGAGCAAAATATGCTCTCAAAGTCCAACCGAAAATGGCGGCTTCAGCATTATGACGTCGAAGTTAGGCGTCAAAGAAAACATTATAATAGCCTTTCAAGACGTCATAATTATTTGGACTAGGGTAGAACTGTTCAATGACAGTTTAGAACAGTTCTCTGACAGATTATTCTGACAGTTCTAATGAGAGGTTAGAAGTGATCTCCACTGTACATGTCAATTGTTTAGGGATTTACTGATTATCGTTTTCATTTTTGTTTTGTCTTGTTGTAAGAGATCCGTGTGCAATTTGGTTTTTATACATCGGACCATATATATATATATATATGACTACTTAAAAAAATACATAGAATATAGATAAACATTGCATACAGAAAAAACACCTCCCGAGAATTAAGGATTGTTTAGCATGTTTGAGTTATACAAATATATCCGTTTGTCAATATTTAATGAACATGAAACTCGAATTTATTTCCATATGAATGGTAAACTAGTTTTCAAAATAACTTTCACGAATGCTATTTAAATTCGTTCTCTTATTTATATGATATATAAAAGAGGAACGACAGATACCAGAAGGACATTCAAACTCATTAATAAAAAAATAAACTGGCTACGCCATGGCTAAGGAAGAACAAACCATTAACAAATAAATAAACGTATATATGTGGAGCAGGATCTGCTCACTCTTCCGGAGCACTTGAGATCGCCCTCAGTTTTTGGTAGAGTTCGTGTTGTTTACTCTTTAGTTTTCTATGTTGTGTCTTTTGTTTGTTTGTCTCTTGATTTTTGGCCGTGGCGTTGTCAGTTTATTATCGATCTATGAGTTGACTATACCTCTAGTATCTTTCGCCCCTCTTGTATACATTGTATATCAAAATCATAAAAAAAAAAATTAAAAAAAAATTGTTCAGAATCGTTATAATGTATTATAAGCTAGAGTACATTTTAGATTAATTGGTTATCAAAGGTACCAGTATTATAATTTAGTACGCCAGACGCGCGTTTCGTCTACATAAGACTCATCAGTGACGCTCATATCAAAATATTTATAAAGCCAAATAAGTACAAAGTTGGAGAGCATTGAGTATCTAAAATTCCAAAAAGTTGTGCCAAATACTGCTAAGGTAATCTACGCCTGAAATAAGACAATCCTTAGTTTTCGAAAAATTCAAAAGTTTGTAAACAGGAAATTTATAAAATGACTACATGATTGATATTCATGTCAACACTTAAATGCTTAAGTGTTGACTACTGGGCTGGTAATACCCTCGGGGACGAAACGTCCACCAGCAGTGAAATCACCCCAGTAGTGTAAATAGTTATCAAAGATACCAGGATTATAATTTAGTACGCCAGACGCGCGTTTCGTCTACATAAGACTCATCAGTGACGCTCATATCAAAATATTTATAAAGCCAAATAAGTACAAAGTTGGAGAGCACTGAGTATCCAAAATTCCAAAAAGTTGTGCCAAATACTGCTAAGGTAATCTATGCCTGGAATAAGAAATTCCTTAGTTTTCGAAAAATTCAAAGGTTTGTAAACAGGAAATTTATAAAATGACTACATGATTGATTTCATGTCAACACTTAAATGCTTAAGTGTTGACTACTGGCCTGGTGATACCCTCGGGGACGACTAAACTATCTTCATAAGTATATTTAGACTTGCAATTAAATAAAGACAATATTTATGTCTTATTTCATATTAATTTACAAAACAAAATGCAAAATGTAAACTATCTTTGCACATGCTGTAGCGTGTGTTGTTTGCTGTGCATGAACTGATTGTTTTGTCATGGATGGATACAAATGGCAACCGTAATATACCGCTATTCAAAAGTCATAAAATAATTTGAACCTATGCTCAATCCACTTTCCTTTCATGAATGTGACTTATCGAATAAGACTATTTACCGGATTTGTTATAATATGAGCAACACGGCGGGTGCCACGTGTGGATCAGGATCTACTAACCTTTCCGGAGCACCTGAGATCAACCCAAGTTTTTGGTGGGGTTC
The DNA here is from genome assembly GCA_019925275.1 of Mytilus edulis. Classification (NCBI taxonomy): domain Eukaryota; kingdom Metazoa; phylum Mollusca; class Bivalvia; order Mytilida; family Mytilidae; genus Mytilus; species Mytilus edulis. The sequence continues at coordinate 74,730,282 of CM034362.1, read as the reverse complement.
GTGTTGCTTACTCTTCAGTTTTCTATTTTGTGTGATGTGTACTATTGTTTATCTGTTTGTCTTTTTCATTTTTAGCCAAGACCTTGGTCAGTTTATTTTCGATTTATGAGTTTCACTGTCCCTCTGATATTTTTCATTCCTCTTTTTGTAAATTTATTCGAAATGCCAAAAACAAATTCAAATGGACTATCTAGTTATATTTAAAACACATTGCATTAGAACATGCCTAATGACTATCAACAATTGAGAGTTGATTCATAAACATTCATACTACAACGGAGATTCACAGAAAATATACAGGAAAACGAATTCACAATCAATTGTTAACACAGAAAGATAAATATTAATTCATGAGATTCGATACAAAATGAAAGATCGAACAACTAGAAATACAATCTACTGAATTATAAATGTGAACAAAAGGATATATTACTTCTTTTTGAATGTGATTAATATTTCATGTATTTTTGTATTTATCCAATACATTAATTAGCAAAATGAATATTATTTCAGATTTAAAACTGAATTTAGCTACAATAGTTTTCTTATCATCATAACTGACATTTTGGCTGTGTTGCCATTCCAGTACAAGATCTTTTTGAATTCCAAGTTTAGACCACTGTGACAACAGCTTTTATGCCACCATGGCCCATAGGTGTCAACACATTTACCACTATTTTGGTCATTATCCTGGTCAGTAGTTGAGAATTTCATCTCATTATGATAAGCCATGTAATCACCTATACAAATAAAAAACATATGCTATTGATTAAACATAAATACTGATATTGGGTTGGTTGCCGCTCACATACAGAGAAACAAATCTTTTAAATAGTCGTTTATTTGCTTATGCCATCTTTTGTAAAATGAACACAAAATATATAGAGTACACATGATTTTTACTTATCCTCAAATCGTAACAAAATGTTGTTTTTTTTTTATCTCTAATGTGGCATTTTTAATCGAGTTTGAATTCGTCTTCCCTATTGATGACCAAATAAATCGTTTGCTTTCTGCTATCTGTATTTCATTCACAACATCTCATTATGTTTATTTTTTATTTTTTTATTTTTATGGAATTTTGAGTTTTAAACATCGGTCAACAATTGTTACCTCACTTTTAGATCTTATCGTTTTCGTCGATATTCTAACCATATGCGTTCGAAGTACTTTACGTTAAATACTATTTTGCACCAACGTCACGCCAAAATACTAAACTACATACAAGTGTGTATTGTTCATGTTGTTGTTAATTTCCAAAAAGATATGATAATTTTACATATGTATAATTATTACCTGCATTTCCACTATAATTCCAAATAGGCAGTCTGTACTTTGACGCGGCATCTCCAACAACAAACGTGTTAAACACAGCATACTTCTCTGTATTGGACTTGTCTGTCAGGTCTATTCTAAGTTCATATTTACCACTAGATTTCAGGCTGTGGATGTGTTTGTTTCCTTTCATGTAAATAATAAAGTTGCATAATAACAGAACCAAAATTCCGAAATCAAAACGGCGGAGTTGAGACTCAAACATATTATTTCTTTTATACATGTTAAAGCAAGCGATAGAGAATCCTTCGTCGCAATGACGTATAAGATAAAAAAAAATCATGCTAACGAAGTTTCTATATATACGTATATGCATTTAGTAACAACATCAACTGTGCATCAGTTATTATTTAGACAAAAAGAAATAATGAGACTATTGTTATAAAGGAGTAGATCCGGTAAGTTAAATTTCAAGTTCATCTAACGAAATATTTTTGACACTTTTTAAACACTTAAGCACCCCGTATAACCCCGATACAAATGAAACCGGACGTTGACGCGTTCGAAGCGATAATCAGGACAATATTTAGGATGACAACAATTTTGAATGCCTCTCTAGAACTTATTTGAGTATATATCAATATGTCAATGTGCATGATAGTTTATTTATTCAATTATACAATTGTTGTTAGTTTTAGATATTGCATAGAACGATTGATAAAACTGCTAGATGCAAAACGCACAGACATGGTGCAATTTCATACGTTTTATGAGATAAACAATGCTGAATATCTTTTCGTGCATACACCTTTGCGTATTAATACCTTAAGCAATAACAAATAACTATATTTTGAATTACTACGTGCCTTCAAATGTTCCCTAGAACTAAGAATAAACGCAATATCATAGTAAATAAGTTTTCTCTTACTGTATTGTTCGTTCCACTAAATGTGTCGCGTTCGTTGTGCGTTTAAAAAAAATCACTGTACAGTTCGTTGACAAAAACCGTCACAAATCACTTTCTTGTCAAGGTATTCGAAATGATTTCGGCGACCCTTTTTTCTATATTTTATTGTAAATGTTTATCCGTTAAATTAGTCAAAATAGTTGAACTTAAATCGCCAGTCACCCAAAGCCAAAACTGCAGTGTTTAACCAGCGTACATCTGATAGGAATGTTTCTATTGAAAATTGGGACTTTCAACGTTATTCCCGATGAAATAAACAGTTAATAAATATATTCCAGAGGAAATAAAGTTTCAAAAAGTATAGAAAAGTCATTAAAACATTAATGACTTCCTTTTCACAATTTGAGGCTCTTCAAAATGCTGATGTTGGTCCAAATTCGCATAGACGAAAGCAGACATAGGAGCTCGTTGAACTTAGTTTGCCGAATGCCTTAGATGGCATTTTAACTGCTTTATCTATGGGTGGGTTTTTTATTTTTTATTTATTTACATATCAAGCTTTTTAGATGTGGTGTGATGGCCAGTACGGCAGTGATACAACTTTCCACCAAAGTTTAAATGAAGTGGGTGAATAAAGCAATTATTATAGTCCAATGTACAACATTTAACAGTGAGGAAAACCTATACCATATAGTCGGCTATAAAAGACACCAATATAAAAAAATATGAAAAAATAAAAACGAGAAAACTAACGGTTATTTATTCATAACTTATGGATTATTTATCAAAGAAAAAAAAATATGACAGATCTATATAACCTATGTTATACAGGTCCATGACGTAGGACCGACACGACAAAAATGCGGCGGGATTAAACATGTGAGCCCCCAACCCTCTCCTTAACCCGGGACACTGGTGTAACAGCACAACTTATAAAAAAAACATAAAAAAACCCCTGTACAGTTGCAATTGGCTCAACTCAAAATGTCGGTACAAGGCACAAACACCATATACATAAAATATCGACAAAGGAGTAATTGAAGTAACTGATAGTTATTTCAAAGCGAATTAAAACTAAGAGGTAAATCATGTGTATCTAAAGTATTAGTCGGTGATTATGTTCCAGACCGTATAAGTATTTGGACCGTACGTGTACGGTCTGGGCCGAATGCGTACTTTTTCAAAATACCCATACTGTCGGACCGTACGCGTACGGTCTGACTTATATTAAGAAGTATACATAAAATATCGACAAAGGACGAATGGGAATATACGATCCAATGTCTCGTGTACTTTACAAACCCTTGAAAAACTTTTTGAGAGGTCCATAAATTGCCTGTTGAAAGGCAACAATTGTGTCCTTATCATCAATATACCTCATTTTATCCAGTGGCAGTAATTCCGGAGGGCCTCCTTCCAGGACCTACATGTAGTATGTGTTGCTACTTTGTGCTTATCTTGAACGTTAAGCAGCCAATAATCAGCTATTACGTACACGTGTCATTAAACAAATAAAGGGGTCTAGAAATTGTTAAGTATCAACTGTGAAACGTTTCAAATTTTTTATTGATAACTATTAAGACATGATAAAAGAAATAAAGCAAATGTATAAGGTTAGGATGATGGTTGATGATTGATGCTTTGCTCAATTGCATAATTTACAAGTTGTAAGACAAGTTGTTAGCTAAATCGTTATAACAAGTAAACTTAGTCGTTATAACGACTTAAAATTAAAACTCCAATCAAATATAAAAAAAACTGCTAATATTCCTTAGAATTAAAAATTCAGGGGCAGCAACCCAAAGAAAAATGTTGGACAGATAATCTTGACATGATGAACAAAACTTGCTTCTTTTAAACGAAAACGTTTATATATTTAGTTACTTGAAAACAGCATAAATTAAACAACAAGATACGAAATTTGTGAACATCTTTACATTTATTTTTAATAATAAGTGCCGCACTGTATGTTGTAAGTATTTTCATTCTGTAACGACAGCTCTCATTGGCTAAGCGAATTCATTAAAGTATATACTAAAATGAATTTAGGATACGCTAAAATCATTTAAGAATATACTAAAGTCGTTATTTTTGACCTTGATTCCGCGCCAATATTTCTGTAGAAGCTGAATATTTTAGTATATGCTAAATCAGTTTAGGAGATCCTAAAATCATTTTAGTATATAGTGAATTGACTTTAGGATATCCTAAAATGATTTTAGGATATGCTAAATTCATTTTAGGATACCCTAAAATCAATTCAGTATATACTAAAATGATTTTAGTATATACTAAAATTATTTAGTATACCCTAATATCGATATTTATGACCTTGATTCCGCGCCATACACTTGCATACTTATAACACACACACAGACAATATGTATTGTTTTTTTGTTGAAATATATTAAATATGCGCTGCTGAACTTAAATTACTCAGTATAGTATATAGACGTGTATACCAAAGACAAATTTATACATTGTTTAATTTCCTGTAGTGTTTGATAATGACCCAGTGACCTACAACTTTTATAATAAATAAACCACATAGGCAACGCTTCTGAATCAGTATAAAAGTATGAATTATTTGTTAAACTAGTGTAAAATGTGGTGTGAAATAATTGGTAAAGGCAACGATAGCCGGCTAATTAAATTGACCCGATGATCGAGCTGACATGATGTTGAATTTATTTTGGAAATATTACACTTAATTTAACTTTACAATTTTTCATTATGTTTGTTTTGTTTATGTATTTGCCATAATCAAAACTGTTTTTTGTTTGCTTTGCAAATAAAGAATTATTATGTTGAATATTTTAATGAGAGAACCTTAAATAATCCATTATTTTCATTTTTGTTCTTAACTGAAAAAATGGTAATACTAAATCCATTATAGCACAACCAAGTAAAAAAGTGTCCTTTAGTTTATACTTAAATCATAACTGAAATCATAGAACATTTCTAATCCGACAAAATGAAGATTAATAAAAAAAAATCGTTTAGGAGGGATATGCGTTGTTAAATGTTGTGCAAATGGAATAATTCCCCTATTCAATCATTCTTCTGGCCAATTATTTGAAAGGGGGGGGGGGGCTTTGATAACTGTTACCCTAGCTTGCCCTACAACATAATACATCCCCAAAAGAATATAGATTTCGTATTCATATAAGTCTGAAAATTAAACCCAATAGAGTTAGAATTAGATTTTTAGGCTGACAAATATTTTTTGTCAATTTACATTTGCACAAGTCTGTCTACATGTTCACCCGTTTTTCAATCATCCACTAGTCTGTTTTTACTTTCACAAGTCTTTCTTATAGCCCCCTAGTCTGTCCATATGATTTTCAACAGTCTGACTATGTCCACAAGTCACTACGTTTTAACCGCGGTCTCTATGTGTCCGTCATGCAGTCTGTCTCCGTGTTTACAAGTCGATATACATGTTTACCCGCCAGGTTACGTTTCTAACAGTTTGCCTTCATGCATGTCCTACACGTCCACCAGTCTGCTTATATATATACCAGTCTGGCTAAAAGTCTACAAGAATATTATTTGCATCATTGACTAAGTCTGTCTGGATATGTCGTCTGACGGATTTGCTTGTCTCTCACATTCTGAAGATAATGATATTCCTCGTAGTGAAATCGTTAATACAATGTACCAGTACTTAAGTCTATCAGTTTCAATCTCCATGCAAGACTCGGGGTCTGATGAAGGTTCTAAAACAATTAAAGATTCGTCTATACAGTCTTTCTGAAAGTCTTCTCGGTCAGAAGCAAAAGAATGCCCGGTTAGCGGCTCTGGATTTGCCCGGGTCATGTGGAGGACCAGTAGATAGCGACACACCAAATTCAGTTATTCGACGAAGAATTTCAACACCTATCTCATTTAACACCAACATTACACAATAATGTCAACATGGAGTCAATAACTGAGGTAACATTAAGTTCATTTAGAAGTCAATATCCTGTATATTTCTGTATACAGTTTCTAATGCATATATCACTGTCATGAATCAAGGATTTGTATACTTCTACTTAATAAGGGTCTTACTATCATCGGAACTTTGTTTTTTTTTGTAACTCGCCATTATTCCGACAGCCCATTAGTCCGACAGCCCATTGGTCTGACAACCAATTAGTCTGACAACCCAATAGTCCGACAACCCATTGCTGCGACAGTCCAATACTCCGACAACCTATAATTCCGACACTTATCAAGTCAAGTATCAGGATATCAGGGTAAAATAAAATGTGTCTGTCTGTATTATTACGTTTATATTTATAATAACATATTTTAAGAAATAACTCCGTATATATATAATACAAGGCTAAGGTAGTTCGTATACTTTCTATGTTAATTCTCAATTCGAAATCTGTATATAGAATAAAACAGAAAATAATATTTTATTTTCCAAATTAAAGGATCTATGTAAATCAAGAACAACCATTGATGACGCGAGCTACTGGTGATACCCTGCCCAAAGATTTCGGTAGATAGAAAGTTTTTGAGTTGTGAATCTGAAAAAGCATTACACAGTATAACTGACTTATATAAACCTTGAAGCTAAATATCAGAAATCATGGTATTGTAGTACCTGAGAAAAATGTGACAAAAGTTTTCAACTAGGCTGTCATGTAATGAGTAATGAGTTTGAAAAAGCATCACACGATATAACTGACTTCAATAAACCTTTCAGAAATCCTTGTAATGTAGTTCATGAAAAAGATGCAACGAAAATAGTTATGGGACGGGCGGCGAACTGACGGGAGGGCGGTTGGACGGACGGACAGACAGAGATTATAAGTTATATGGTTCGCTACTGACCCCATACGGATCCATAGAGGGTTAGTAAAATCCATAGGGGGTGAGGCCGGAGGTAGAGTCCCCTATGAATTTTATTCACCCTCTATGGATTCGTAGGGGGTCGGTAGTTAACCGTATAACGAATTTATCGGACGCTGGACTTTTTCTGCGGCGTTTTGTTGAAAAATAAACAATGAAACACAACAACATTAATAGATGACGTCGCCATTACGGCGTCATGAACCCCATATATATGAAACTTACTAATCCCATACGGTCTCGTACGTAGGGGGTCACCACGTGACGGCGTTTAACCAATCACAACGTGTTAATTCATCTGTAGTCCGATACACTGTAAAAATAGTGCTTAGAATTTAAACGTGTTGCAAGACTTATGTGCTTAGGGAAGTGTTTAATTTCTAAGCATTAAAAACTAAACATGTTTTGGCTCTCAGCACTTCGCACTAAACATGTTTTGGCTCTCAGCACTTTGCAATAAACATGTTGTTGTGCTAAACATGTTTAGCTACATCGTCAAGTATATGAAGCTAAACGTGTTTAGATGCTAAGCACTTTCAATATTTAGACACTTTCCTAAACACGTTTAGAGTTACAACACATTTAGGCCGAAGACGGCATGCATACCACGTGCTAATTTTTGAGCGGGAAGAAGAAACAACGAACCCGAAGTCAAAGGCCACGCTGTTTACTTCTGACCATAACTGACCGTAACTTAACTGTTTCAGAAAGGTAAGGAATTATAATTATACTGATTTTTATTTTGTACTGCCAATTTTAAATGATTATTGACAGTTATAAGTATTATGTACAAGTACACTACCGTATAGTCAATGCAGGAGAAGAAAAAGGGGGAACCATCCCACGAAACAAGTGCTTGTAAAAGATTTTAGTGTTCAAACTATCTTGTGTAAAGATAAGAGTTGTTTAATGTTCTATCATGCAAGCTAGCACTTATTATATATATATATATATATATATAATTATGTTCTTGGAAAGGAGTTCATGAGGACAATTTTCATTTGGTACTCCTCGGCAGATTATAATGGAACATGAAGGGAAGCGGAATCTGCCGAGTGCATCATTTGCAAAACCATTGTCATATCGAGTTCATTGTTTTAGTAAGCACTTCCTAAATGCACAATCAACATTTGCTCAAAATAAATAAAAAGATGCTTGTTTTTCTTCAATAGTTATAAGCCGTTGTGCTTTCTTATATTTTTATTGATATGTATTGTTTTATTCTAGATGAGAGAAGTGCAGAGGAAATCATTTTGTCTGTGACGAAGTCAATAATGATTAAATATATTTTATTACGTAATTACAAATTCAAGAAAGATTCTAAAGTTCAAATGTTCAAATGTTCACAAACTGTCTTTAAAGTTGAATTGTTCGAATGTTCAATATCTCACACGGGCACGTGATCGTATAGTTTCAATCCTGATGAAATACGTTTGGATATTAAGCGCATATGTTCCAGCCTACCCACGAGGTGGGAGACCGTGGCGAAATCTCCGGTACCAATTCCTTGTACCAATCCGTCCTGATCGAATTGTGGTCTAATCGAATTCTGTCCTTGTAGTCCATTGAGGAATCTTATATAGTCCAGTGGTCCATACAAATAGCTGTAGGCCGATTACATAGTCGTCTGGATGTTAAATCATTCTAGTCTATGGTTAATTGTCAACTATGCAATTAAACCCCTGAAGGATACATGTTATTTCATAGTAGACATGGTCATTTATTGGCTTCAGGGTATATATGTCTATAATATTTGAACAGATCGTTATTAAGTGTCCAAAGCGTACATGATTGTCATTGAATTGTTTAATTCCTTTTTAATAAATTTCCTAATTAATACTCCTTGATAATTAATGATATGAAACACAATTGTGTTACATTTTCCTTTCCTCCTAAATAAAACGAAAGTTCAATAAAATACGGTAGTTTTTCTTCCTGTAGGTTATTGTGATAGTTCATTGCAAAGTTTCCGGTAACCATCACCACACATCTAAAGTTTATAATAAGTTCATTACATTCACCAAGTCCAATAGCTGGATATATTTACACATAGTTCATTTGAATCACCAGTTAAATAGTTCGATATACATAGTTCATGTTTTATTTCCGTCACCATCAAAGTATAAAGTTCATCAACTGCTGGAAAGGGCGCACATCTTTGTACAAGTGTCGTCATCATCATCTCCATTACGTAGTATTTGACGCATCTAGCTGGTTGGTTCGTCCTTCTTAAGAGGCTGTTAATATCGGCATTCGGTTAAGTTTTGTCCTTGACCAATGGCGCGGAGGAAGACATCTCTCTGTTATCAGTAGCATCTATTCCAACCAATTGCGAAGACACCATTTGTTTTTACCCAATTGTTCGTGGCATTAGAACCAGAACTCACAACATTCTTTTTGGCTAACCAAGATATATTCTTAATTAATTAACAGTACAAAAATATGGCTATTCCAATGAAGATCGCACCTAAACCCTGCTGATAAATTTATCTCAAATTGGACAAACTAAAACTTGTTTACTTCCCCTTGTTTCTTTTTTTTATTTATCATCTATCAGATTATTGATAATTTGTTCACTCGCCTTGAGTTCTCAGGATTGTCCAAGCCTAGCAATATTTTGTAAAACAATTCCTACATATAAATCAATATCTTCTTTTTTTTTATCGAATTATCTGTTAGAACAAAAACTAAATAAAAGGGGGAATCTGTCGTATACAACTTCTACAAGTTTACAAATCCTACATAATATTTACATTAGACGTAAAATAAATCATTAAAAATTTACAATAAACAAAAATCAATTCGATCATTTTATATAACCCCTACACCTACATGATACTAATAAAAAAAAATTATTAAAATTATATGTGTTACTTTGTTACCAATTGTAATAGTTTTTACTTATTTAAATTTAGTTCCTCATTAATTAATCTTAAGGCTAAACATAAAATACAGACCACATATGATCACATATTTATTCTCATCACTCTTAAAAATAAAATTAAGATTCCATTGATAAAAATTATAACTATATCTTGCGCAATTGGTTACCGACTATATTCCATATTTGACAACAACAACAACTTGTTGCGAAAAAAAATGTTGTTCTCTGTAATGTATTACATTTTTCTAAAATAAGTATATAGTTTCCTTTTTCTATTTCCTTTCTTTTTTCATATATCTATTTTTCATTTGTTTTAAAATTTCAAACCTACTGCCTATCCCTTTTATACATTTACATACGACTTAGGGTTAGGGTATATGTATGATCTGAATTTAAAAATAGTATATACATTTAAAACTTAACTAACCTCTTAAAACTAAAACAATTAAAAAAAATTCTATGACTACTTATGAACAAAACACATCGTTAAGATTTTTTTTTTCAACTCCTTAAATAATTGTTTCCTTATTCTTATTTCATGATTATAATCCTCATCATTGTTTACTCTTCAATTTCAATTTTACTTGAATGCTAGTTTTCCTTTTATATCAATTATCTATTTCACTAAAATTTTGTCATTAAGTTCTGAAGTTCATATGTCTCTTATTTTTTCTTTACAAATATCAGTCTACTACAACAATACTAGTAAATCCCTAAGGGCAAACATATCCATGTTTTTCTTTAATGTGCTACTTTATGAAGATACTTCTCTTAATCTATTAACAATATGTAAATATGGCGTAATCTAACACCATAAACAACTTGCACCATTTAATAACTTAACATCACTTATGTTAATCATCCGAAGAAGGGGTTGGAATCTAAAATTATAGACTATTTGTTTTCTCTAAACAAATGTGCGTACACACTATCCAACTGCATAAACCCATTAATCATCAAATGGCTAGAATACGCAAACAATGTATCCTCAATGTACCCTTAACTTCATCTACCAAAGGTTCTAAATCAACCTTAATTTACACCGGTGCTCTGCTCATTTTACGTAAAATACATATTTTCTAGAATAATTGAATGTATCTTCAAAAAAATAACCCATAATATGACCAAAAACCGCCATTAAATCGGAACAAAAAATGCTAATGTATCAGACATTTTATCTTTTTACAAATGTACTTTAAACGAAAAACTAGCTTCTCTATAACTTCACAAAAAAAAACCGGTTTATTATTTTTTTAAGAATCATATGTGTAATCTATCTCTTAAACAACACGTACCGCATAAAAATTAACACAAAAAAATAACCTTTCATCAGGATTGAAACTATACGATCACGTGCCCGTGTGAGATATTGAACATTCGAACATTTTAACTTAAAGACAGTTTGTGAACATTCGAACATTTGAACTTTAGAATCTTTCTTGAATTTGTAATTACGTAATAAAATATATTTATCCATTAATGACTTCGTCACATAAGTCACGATTTGATGCCGTTTGACCAGGATCGACTTGGATTGTCTAAAATAACGCGAAGGAATATAAAAGGTAAGAACTCAGTTACTTTCATTTTTCTTAATGGACAATCAAGATATTTCTATGTCAGTACAACAAGTAGAAATGGCTTTTCAAGGGATGGCACACATATTAAGTAAAGTTTTTGATTTAAAGGAATTGAGGCCGTATTTTTTAAAGGCTAAAAATCTGAAGTTTGTTCACGAGATGTGGTTCAAATAAAACTTTTTATTGGGTGTTTTAAGGTATTATAGGTCAATATAAAAATTATGAATATTATACACATTTTTTATCAGAATGAAAGGTTATTTTTTTGTGTTAATTTTTATGCGGTACGTGTTGTTTAAGAGATAGGATAGATTACACATATGATTCTTAAAAAAATAATAAACCGGTTTTTTTTTGTGAAGTTATAGAGAAGCTAGTTTTTCGTTTAAAGTACATTTGTAAAAAGATAAAATGTCTGATACATTAGCATTTTTTGTTCCGATTTAATGGCGGTTTTTGGTCATATTATGGGTTATTTTTTTGAAGATACATTCAATTATTCTAGAAAATATGTATTTTACGTAAAATGAGCAGAGCACCGGTGTAAATTAAGGTTGATTTAGAACCTTTGGTAGATGAAGTTAAGGGTACATTGAGGATACATTGTTTGCGTATTCTAGCCATTTGATGATTAATGGGTTTATGCAGTTGGATAGTGTGTACGCACATTTGTTTAGAGAAAACAAATAGTCTATAATTTTAGATTCCAACCCCTTCTTCGGATGATTAACATAAGTGATGTTAAGTTATTAAATGGTGCAAGTTGTTTATGGTGTTAGATTACGCCATATTTACATATTGTTAATAGATTAAGAGAAGTATCTTCATAAAGTAGCACATTAAAGAAAAACATGGATATGTTTGCCCTTAGGGATTTACTAGTATTGTTGTAGTAGACTGATATTTGTAAAGAAAAAATAAGAGACATATGAACTTCAGAACTTAATGACAAAATTTTAGTGAAATAGATAATTGATATAAAAGGAAAACTAGCATTCAAGTAAAATTGAAATTGAAGAGTGAACAATGATGAGGATTATAATCATGAAATAAGAATAAGGAAACAATTATTTAAGGAGTTGAAAAAAAAAATCTTAACGATGTGTTTTGTTCATAAGTAGTCATAGAATTTTTTTTAATTGTTTTAGTTTTAAGAGGTTAGTTAAGTTTTAAATGTATATACTATTTTTAAATTCAGATCATACATATACCCTAACCCTAAGTCGTATGTAAATGTATAAAAGGGATAGGCAGTAGGTTTGAAATTTTAAAACAAATGAAAAATAGATATATGAAAAAAGAAAGGAAATAGAAAAAGGAAACTATATACTTATTTTAGAAAAATGTAATACATTACAGAGAACAACATTTTTTTTCGCAACAAGTTGTTGTTGTTGTCAAATATGGAATATAGTCAGTAACCAATTGCGCAAGATATAGTTATAATTTTTATCAATGGAATCTTAATTTTATTTTTAAGAGTGATGAGAATAAATATGTGATCATATGTGGTCTGTATTTTATGTTTAGCCTTAAGATTAATTAATGAGGAACTAAATTTAAATAAGTAAAAACTATTACAATTGGTAACAAAGTAACACATATAATTTTAATAATTTTTTTTTATTAGTATCATGTAGGTGTAGGGGTTATATAAAATGATCGAATTGATTTTTGTTTATTGTAAATTTTTAATGATTTATTTTACGTCTAATGTAAATATTATGTAGGATTTGTAAACTTGTAGAAGTTGTATACGACAGATTCCCCCTTTTATTTAGTTTTTGTTCTAACAGATAATTCGATAAAAAAAAAGAAGATATTGATTTATATGTAGGAATTGTTTTACAAAATATTGCTAGGCTTGGACAATCCTGAGAACTCAAGGCGAGTGAACAAATTATCAATAATCTGATAGATGATAAATAAAAAAAAGAAACAAGGGGAAGTTAACAAGTTTTAGTTTGTCCAATTTGAGATAAATTTATCAGCAGGGTTTAGGTGCGATCTTCATTGGAATAGCCATATTTTTGTACTGTTAATTAATTAAGAATATATCTTGGTTAGCCAAAAAGAATGTTGTGAGTTCTGGTTCTAATGCCACGAACAATTGGGTAAAAACAAATGGTGTCTTCGCAATTGGTTGGAATAGATGCTACTGATAACAGAGAGATGTCTTCCTCCGCGCCATTGGTCAAGGACAAAACTTAACCGAATGCCGATATTAACAGCCTCTTAAGAAGGACGAACCAACCAGCTAGATGCGTAAAATACTACGTAATGGAGATGATGATGACGACACTTGTACAAAGATGTGCGCCCTTTCCAGCAGTTGATGAACTTTATACTTTGATGGTGACGGAAATAAAACATGAACTATGTATATCGAACTATTTAACTGGTGATTCAAATGAACTATGTGTAAATATATCCAGCTATTGGACTTGGTGAATGTAATGAACTTATTATAAACTTTAGATGTGTGGTGATGGTTACCGGAAACTTTGCAATGAACTATCACAATAACCTACAGGAAGAAAAACTACCGTATTTTATTGAACTTTCGTTTTATTTAGGAGGAAAGGAAAATGTAACACAATTGTGTTTCATATCATTAATTATCAAGGAGTATTAATTAGGAAATTTATTAAAAAGGAATTAAACAATTCAATGACAATCATGTACGCTTTGGACACTTAATAACGATCTGTTCAAATATTATAGACATATATACCCTGAAGCCAATAAATGACCATGTCTACTATGAAATAACATGTATCCTTCAGGGGTTTAATTGCATAGTTGACAATTAACCATAGACTAGAATGATTTAACATCCAGACGACTATGTAATCGGCCTACAGCTATTTGTATGGACCACTGGACTATATAAGATTCCTCAATGGACTACAAGGACAGAATTCGATTAGACCACAATTCGATCAGGACGGATTGGTACAAGGAATTGGTACCGGAGATTTCGCCACGGTCTCCCACCTCGTGGGTAGGCTGGAACATATGCGCTTAATATCCAAACGTATTTCATCAGGATTGAAACTATACGATCACGTGCCCGTGTGAGATATTGAACATTCGAACAATTCAACTTTAAAGACAGTTTGTGAACATTTGAACATTTGAACTTTAGAATCTTTCTTGAATTTGTAATTACGTAATAAAATATATTTAATCATTATTGACTTCGTCACAGACAAAATGATTTCCTCTGCACTTCTCTCATCTAGAATAAAACAATACATATCAATAAAAATATAATTGATAATTAATGATATGAAACACAATTGTGTTACATGTCTTGACATGCTAAAAGAGGAGATAATGCACAGTAGCAACTATATTGCTAGGTAAAAATCCGAAGTGTATTTGATTTTAAAAATGTCAATATATATTTGATCGAATGAATGATATCAAGCATGAAAAGAAGTTTTATATTAAAAATATCAATTGACTCATCAGTACATTTATGCTTTTATACCACGGTTCTAATGTTGTTATCTTGATCTTAAATCATGCATTTACTTTTTGGTGTTGTAGTTCGTATACCAATATTTTTAGATTAATTCAACTTAGTTGCTTATCAATATTTTTCTATCTTTCAGGTCAGTGACCAGCAGTTGGGTACTAAGAAAGGAGAAGCTCTTATTGACTTGTAAAATGAAAACAGGAGATTTTCAAATTGTTTTGATTGGTCAATATTATGTATATGTACGTTGATATGCATTTATGATTTTATGAGTTTATATTTGATTGTGTTCAATGATTAACTGGAAATAAACAATTACATAAATTCCTTTGTTTCATATGTTGTAATTTTGTTTTTAATCCTAGAATTAGTATAATAATAATTTCATTTCAAAAGTTCTAGACTGTTTAATGAATATTTGAAATGAAGAAAAAATGCAATAGTCGAATGTTCACAATTGAATTAAAGAAAATACTCATTCAGATTGAAAAGGTATTAGTCACAATCAATTTGAATTGGAAATTCAAGTTTCTTAGTTTGATGCGTTTGGCTCCTTTTGTGATGGTATGAACACATGTAGTATTTAAAGCTATCATACGTTTTACAGTCTAGCCTTCCGGAATATTAGTTTATTTGGGGTCTAATGAAGTAACGGCTTATCGCACTAAAACGATAAACAAGTTTCTTCACGACCCTTTATGGTCTAAACATGTTTACATTCAAAACACTTCACAGCTAAACATGTTTCCTGACAAAACACTTCAGAACTAAACATGTTTCCAGATACAACACTTTACAACTAAACATGTTTACAGTCTAAGCACATTTTAGCAAAACATGTTTCTAGTCTAAACACTTTACATCTAAACATGTTTACAGTCTAAGCACTTTATAGCTTGACACGTTTAGGCTGTTAGCACATTAAATATTAAACATGTTTAGATTTAAAACATGTCAAAAATCGGTTTCACAATGTGTTTAGGAAAGTGTTTAGGCTCTAAACACAATTTTTAGAGTGTAAAAAACAGTATACCCCCACTTTTTCGAAGCGGCGGTCTAATGATTGTGTCAACATTAAGACATTACAATACTAATATGATATAATTATATTTATAGCACTATAAGCCTCAGTCACAATCGGAGCTAAGACAAAATATAAAAAAAAAATACGTATTAATATCAATTAACAGTCAGTATCCAGACATGTACTACATTATTCAAAAGAACTAACGATATGATCCTCCTTTTTTTCTCCACAATAGTAAAGTTTTCTTGTGTTCACTTCGAAATTAATCATATTTGTCTAACGTTTTAAAGTTCTGACATGTGCTAGAAATATGGCGAAAGAATTCCTCCCTCAAATTATAATGAAGTGAAAAATGACGCTCATCCTAAACTTTATCAGCTGTACAAAACGATTTTTTGAGTATTTAGCATTTTCAATTCTTTATGTAATGGAAGAGCACCGATTCTGAATTAACATATAAATTACCCTTATTAAAATCAATGATATCTAAATATGTTTCTTCTTGAAACCAATTTTTAAATGAAAAATAAGTTTCCCACAAAACACATATTACTAAGTTTTTACAAAAACAATTTGACAAAGACACAAGGATAAGAATGTCATACATTGTCTTATTCTACTAGTTTGTTATTGTCTTTTATACTGCACTCGTTCTACTTGAGCAGTCAAAATGCGTTGACTGTATATATCTATGACATATATACAGTCACTGACCCGATATCACTTTTCCTTATGCATATTTAGATAGAAATTGCCGAAATATTCATGTCCGTCATATTTGTTTTTCGTAATAAGTGATGTTGTAAATCATCAGTCCTGCATCTCCACCAATCATTAAAAAAGAGGAATATCTTTCTAGAATTTAAAATAATCTTAGGATACAAAATCGGTCTCCCAACAAAATATTGAGTGTCATCTCTCGGATTATGTCTGAACGATTGCTATTAGAAGTGCTATGTACTGTCTCCGTATTTCGTGGATTCACATTCCCGAACATGATACCGTATTCATGATTGATCATGATTGGAATTGCTCATCTTTTCTGAGCACATATTTCGTCCTATTTGTCTTCTTATTTTTTAGGTTCTGGGTACGTATTTGTCTCTTTGTTTTTCTTATTTTGACTGACGCTACTTTATCCCATTATTTCTGCAACAAAATAAATTTAAATAAAACTCAGATGAGTGATACAAGGAGAGAAAGTGTTGCGACCAAAGAGGGCGGGTAGTGTTTTCCAACTCCGATATATTATTTATTTATGTAGTTCATAGTGGGGGAACCTCACTCCCCTGATCCGCGAAAAGGGGGATTCGAAGATCTAGTGAAAAGAAGGTAGATCAAGACACACAAGCAAGAAATAGCAAGCTAGAACAGCACAGACTGATAGTAGACACACAAACAACGAAATATAAAGATAAATAAAGTAACTTGACACGTAAAACGAAAGAGGGGCGAGGTTAAGGACTGAGCAGTTGCTATAATCATGTGTATCAACTCCAATATACTGAGACAAAATTAATGTCCGCATGCAAAAAATAATTGGAATCAAAACGGACAACTACAAATATCAGAGAGCGGAGTTTTTTTTTTTTTTAGAGAAAATGTATCCATACACTAAGAAAAACGCATATGGTCGGAATAATGGGCTGTCGGAGTAATGGGTTGTCGTAATAATGGGCTGTTGGAGTAATGGAATGTCAGAATAGTGTGTTTTCGGAGTATTGGGCTGACGAAATAATGGTTGTCAGACTAATGGGATGTCACCATTTTTTTTACCCTCCCCCTTTTTTCCAATATCCGTTATTTTTTCGTTTTCTATTTTAAACTTCACTCTCTTTAGTAATATATCCGTGACCGCTGTGGATAGTAAACTTGGAATTGATAGTAAATAGCAAAACCAAGTAATTTGTAGTGTATTTATGTTCTAATGACACGTACAGACAGACGCGAAAAAAATAAATAAAAGAAAACGAAAATATAACAAATTTTGGAAAAAAGGGTAGGGTAAAAAAAATGTCCTGTACCCAAGTACCTATGCTCACTATTAAAGAAATAATTTGAGAAATATATATTAAGGGTTATACTAATAGATAGGACAGAAAGTCACAGGACAAAAAGTCACAGACAAAAAGTCACAGACAAAAAGTCACAGGACAAAAAGTCACAATTCATTTTTTCTGATTATTTTCTTTGAATAAAAAATGCTTATTTTTACAAAAATATTTTTGTGTTTTTCTTGATGTATTGTATATTAACCAACTTTGTAAGCATAATTTATCAAAAAAATATCAAAGATGATCAAATAATTGTTAAGAAAACAAAATGTCAAAGTAGATTGGCACTCAAATGGCTTCATGGTGCCAAGAAATATGTCCTTTGCATGATTAAAATAAAATAAATCTTCATTTTTCAAGTAGAATGATAAATTCCATTAACTTTAATATGAATATATATATTAAAAAGTAAATATTTTCAAGATATTTCTCTTATATGTCAAAAAATTATTTGTGACTTTTTGTCCTATGACTTTTTGTCCTATCAAACTTGTGACTTTATGTCCTGTGACTTTCTGTCCGTTTACCATACTAATATGTGAATATTATGAGTCCAGGTAACTCGATCAACTTGATTTGTACGTATGAAAAATTATATTTATTATCTGGTCATGTCCCGCGTTTTTTTGTAATGTTGTTATAATAACAGTGTAAGTTAAGACCAAAAAGTAGACCAGGAAAATACTTTATTATCTTTACTAGTTAATTTCTGGAGATCATGTGTCTGTCATTTATTCTGTTATTCACATCCTTTAAACAATTATATTATACGCTACTCTGTTAAAAAATAACAAGCTTTTTAAAAGACTATTATGAATTGATAGTATATTAATAAAGAAACTCAAAAAGTAGAAAAAAATGGAGGGTCCGTGTGCTCATTTTCGAGATATAAGCCATTGAAAATTTGCCGGGAAATAATTCTCTCTAGATTTTTCATATACTTAACATTGGCACCTTATTTGTTTCAAAAACTATGAAAAAATAACAAGAATTTTATAAAATTTTGAAATATGGCTTTTTAAACTTTATGTAATAAGATTATGAAAAGAAAAGTAGGGGTTAGTGGGCAATTTTTTTTAATGACAATACATGGATAAAACAAGAGGATTCCGAAAATCTGGCAAAAAATCAAAAAATGGAGGAGCAAACATCCTTAATAACATATTATTGGTATTTAGTGCGACCTTGAACCTTTCGGTTGTCTCGAGTGTTTTCTATTATAGCAATGATTAAGTCGTCTTTGTTGCGGGATTTTCAAATCCGAAAAGAAGAACACACTTCAAATTCAACATGATTTTCGATTTGGTAACCGCATTACTTTAATGTAGATCATTATATATTACACAACCTTACACAATCAATTTACTTTTTATGATTAATCTGATATGCATGCCCAATATATTTTATTCCCAAAACCTTATAAAAAGGAGGGGACATGGTCAAGGTGTCGTGCAAACCCAGTTATTGTTTATTGTCACGGAATAATTACAAACTGTGCTACATGTATAGTTTTTAAGATTATTGGATAATTGACTTGTTCTATAGGTACATGTACCTTACTTACCCAGGTGACACTACGAGTTGTACCCTTGATATTGGTCAGTTGGTATAAATTCAAATCACAGGCACTTGTTTCTATCCACTATTAATGTATAACGTAACGATACCCAAATTGCACCGAGTACCCAAATTGCACCTATTTAGCAAAACTAGCAGCGAAAATCTTACAAGATTTTCTAGAGACTAAACAATTTGTTTTTTTTATGATTTGATACTAAGCACATCTTTCAACATAGGTAAAACTATTTAGATATGCACAAAACGTTCACAGTATCTTTCAACAGATGAAGTATTTACTGAAAAAGCAAAATGTACTGAAACGTCGACATGCGACGTCATCAAAACGTCATCTTTTTAAAATGAGCAAATACAATATGTTACAAGTATCCATTTAAAAAATAATGAAGAGTAAGCATGGACTAATATCCAATTGTTCAAAATATTTAAAGAAATTAAACAAAAGCTCTGTTATTAGACTTTTGACTATGTGAATTTAAACATGGAAGCAATTTGGGTACTCCTCATTTCAGAATCATTGATGGTTTGGAGGTCAGTTTAGACCAATTTTTCTATGATTCCATATGGAATAAAAATCAAATTGGTGTACCTTTATAATAAAGAAGGATAGGGCTACAAAATAAACACAGAATGGACATTTCTGTTTTCATCATAAAAAAACGTAGATGAAAAAACTGTCAAAATAGGTGCAATTTGGGTACCGTCACGTTATATTTACCAGAAATAATGGTTTTAAGCGGAGAGGTTTAAAAATTAGTTGGGTACCTTCTCGAAAAATATACGTTGATAGTGGGTCTTCCAATGGATAGAAACAAGTGCCTGTGATTCAAATGCTTATTGATATATTAAAAGAAGATGTGGTATGATTGCCAATGAGACAGCTGTCCACAAGAGACCAAAATGACACAGACATTAACAACTATACGTCACTGTACAGCCTTCAACAATGAGCATAGCCCATACTGCAAAGGCCCCGATATGACAATGTAAAACAATTCAAACGAGAAAACTAAGATACATGTATATGTACATTGTACATGTTGTATCTGAAGATTAATTAGATTAAAGTTAACAATGTGGTATGTTTCCAAAATAAATGCTATCCGCTAAAGACCAACTGATGTTGATCCAATTACTAGCCAAACAAATGATACATACATGTAGGTTACCATACTTCCTTCATTTATATTATGATTATTGAGTATTTTTTTGGAAAAATTTCAAACCTTTACATTCTGTTTATATACATGTTACTACAGTTCAGCGACTCAAGTTTAAAAGGCATTTATATAAAAGAATTTAAACTTAATATCATTTTGTATGAACATCATGCTGAATATTTACATTCTCTCAAAAAGTTTTTATTTTACTTAGCTAATGAAGAAGATGATGGATTCCCAAACAGAAATCTTGATGACAGTGAAAAATTGAAGAATTGCACCAATTGTTACAGAGAATCGATTTCAAGCAGAAACAGATGCTCAAAGATAAGGGAATACAACAGCCATTCATGTTCCTTCACATATAAAGGTATATATTGTATATATATATATCATGTATATTGTCTACATTTTCTGAATTTATGATTTTAAAAAGATATAAATGTACAAAATGTACATTGTAAGTCATGTAATTCAAATAGAGACGTGCCATTGTCTTTGATAAAAGATAGAGTTACATGTATGCCTTTTTAGTATTATCAGCTTACATTGTATATACTTACTTAGCCTTGTTAAAATCTATAAATATACCTTATGTATATTACATGTATGTTGAAATGTCTGTCTGAATATATACAAATATACATGTGATCATAATGTTTCAAATTTTCAAATAGCCAAACATTGTAAAATATATATATATATATACAACTCATCTAACCATCAACCCAACAATGTTAGATCTGTAAATTTGCTTTCACAAATTTTTGGTTCTTCCTTCGCCGGGATTCGAACCCATGCTACTGTGATATCGTGACACCAAATCGCCTGCGCTGCAGCCGTCCCGCTAGACAAATATATATATATTGAGTATTGGGAATCCTGTACACCCTTTCCTTAGACCAAGTTTAACAAATATAATATGAATGTTTAAATTCAACTAATTATCTCCTGGCAATACACATTTATTTTAGGAACTTTTTATGTTTTATTTTGCAGTAAGCAGCTGTTCGTGATGCTTTTAGGCATAAACAATCTAGTCTGGACATGTAAAACAGCAGCTGGTTCTATTTTGAAGTAAGCTATTTGGTGATTACATTAATTTGACATGACCAGACCAAGTCTTGGGATAAATTAATAGTACTCATTGTCATGATTGTACTAGCTTTTTATTGTTTTATATATTTTATGGAAAATACTGTCAGTTGAGGCCTGCAAAAATTAATTTATAAGGAGATGAAGTGTGGTTGCCAATGAGAGTAGAGACATCTAACAAAAAGCATGAATAGAGTCATGGAGGATTGAATTCATATTCATTTTTATTAGAGTGTTACAAAATAATTGCAGGAAAAAAAAACCAACAACAAAAATCAAAATAATTGTGTATTTAGTAGAATTAGCCAAATCAAACAATGAATAACTTAAATCTTGTTTGAAATTTTCACATTTCTATTGATTAAATATTATTTTATAGATCAAATAATAAATAGATAAAAGGGCAGTAATCCAGTCTCAGATTTTTGTTTTGGTTATATTGTATACAGCTGATTGTATTTTAATACTATTTACAAATACTTCTTATATGTCAAAAGAAAAAAAAATTGCTGTACCTGATATTGTGATTTATATTGAAATTGATAAAGACAACAAACTCAATAATGAGCTATTCCAATATCAATCTCCCTAGGGGAAAAAAGGGGTGCTACTTAATTTTAGACCTCCATAGTGCCCATTGACACATCAAACACTTGCCAAAATATAAGCCTGAACCCCTGAGGGGATCACACATCAAATTATAAAAGTTGTATATATTTTACGCTGTGAATAAGACCAAACAATGATAGAAGGAATTAGTTTTAAAATATAATTGAAAAACTAAACTGATACAAATCAATAATTTTTTTGATGTTGATAAATAAATCACAATGTGTAATAGTTGCAATAAATTGTTATGCCAGCGCACAATAGTAGAAGGGGTTTATGTTTAATGATCCATGCTTTTGTTTGTTTATTCTTTCATCTGTTCTGCTTTAGGTTCAAGTTTTGGTAAAAGTTTTTGGTCAGGATAGTTGTTAATGATGTTAACGACCAATCAACTAAAAAATAAATACACATGTGCCTTATGTTATGATCCTTCTAAGGATAAATTAATGGTTTTGACCCCAATTTCATGGTCCACTGAAAATAGAAAATTTATCACAACTTCTGGCTATTCTTTTTATAGATATTCCACAAGATATTTTTGGGTCACTCATTAGAATATCTTTTAAATATATGATTTTGATTACAACTGCATTAAGATAGAATAATTGCATGCAGAAAATTATTGCTTTTGTCACATATATATCACTTGTCAATTTAATAAAATTAAACATTTTTTTTATTACTTTATTACAGAAGCTACAAAATAGAGCTAAGGCCCTTTAAGCCAAGAAACTGCCAGTGTCAGAAAAGGACAAACTTAGAAAGGCCATGCAAATTGATTTAATGTCAAGTTGGGACAGTGATTCTGTAAATAAACTCGCCTGATCACAACTGGGATTTGACTGTCACAAGATTTAAAATCTAACATGGATAAACTAAAGTCATTTACTAGACTGTAAATACCAGAGACAGCTGAATGCACAAGGCAAAGAGCTGAGGTCCAAGTAAATCAGAGAGGCCTTGTCACAAGAAATGTACAGAACTTGCATGGGTTTTTACTTTAATAAGGGCATATGACAAAAAATTAAGAGATATCAATAAAAATATATGTTGTTACTGATGACAAAATAGAGGTGAAGTTCAATAATGACGATTTTGACTTTTACCGTTCAGGAGTTATGGTTCTTGAAAGATTGAAAAATGGAGTTTCCAGTCGTGTCCGTGTATTTTCACATGAACTGTTGTACCAAAGCTTCCCAAATTTTAATATGTTGTTACTGATGACAAAATGGAGGTCAAGTTCAATAATGACGATTTTGACTTTTACCGTTCAGGAGTTATGGTTCTTGAAAGATCGTAAAATGGCGTTTCCATTCACTTTATTGCATTTACTCATGAACCATTCAATCTAAGCTTTTCAAATTTTAATATGTTGATACTGATGACAAAATGGAGGTCAAATTTGAAATTGACGATTTTCACTTTCACCGTTCATCAGTAATGGTTCTTGTGATATTGCCAGGACACAAATAAATGTTAATAAATCAGGTTTGCTGTCGTTGTGACAGCCTCTTGTCTAATTAATTAAATGCTGAATAATAATTTGAGTGTGGCTCATTTCAGTGTCTTGTATTTGCTGTCAAGATTTTTCCTGTAAGATTTCACATTATTTATAATCGCTTGGTCAAAGGGAGATAACTTTTTGAATCTTCACATTAGATAATCTGTGAAGAGGATTATGTAAAATGTAAATAGTTGAAAATTAATTTTATGGTTCAATAAAATCAAAATAAGTTATTGCCATTCATTATAAATAAATTTCTATCAAAAATAAGGCTCAAAGAGTTTTTTTATTTTATTTATATAAATAAAAACAAAGTACACACATCATGCACATGTTGACTTCATAAAATTTGTAAACAAAATAAATTGAAAATAAAACTATAACTTTTAACTAATCAGGAGACAGTCAAAACACCAAATATATTTATAAACATATAAACTTATTATTTTCTTCAATTGTCCAAGTACATTCAATATTGATAATTTTTTGCTTGACATTACATAATTTTGTTGATAAAAGTTTATTTGTGTGCTATTTTATTCAATTGTACATATTTGAAGTATTACATTACACCTTATTATTTTAATTCTTGCATACAACATTTGGAATGAAATTTTAATCAATGTTCGAGCAGCAGGATGGTTTTTTTTGTCGAGCCTGCAACTTTTGTTGCAGAAAGCTCGACATAGGGATAGTGATCCAGCGGCGGCGTTAGCTAACTTTTTAAAAGCTTAATATTTTAGAAGGTGGAGGGCCTGGATGCTTCATACTTTGTATATAGATGCCTCATGTTATGAAATTTCCGTCAGTCACATGTCAAATGTCCTTGACCTCATTTTCATGGTTCAGTGACCACTTGAAAAAAAAGTTCAGAGTTTTTGTAATGTTGAATTCTCTCTTATTATAAGTAATAGAATAATTATATTTGGTACGTGCGTACCTTGCAAGGTCCTCATGCCCGTCAGACGGTTTTCACTTGACCATGACCTCATTTCATGGATCAGTGAACAAGGTTAAGTTTTGGTGGTCAAGTCCATATCTCAGATACTATAAGCAATAGGGCTAGTATATTTGGTGTATGGAAGGACTGTAAGGTGTACATGTCCAACTGGCAGGTGTCATCTGACCTTGACCTCATTTTCATGGTTCAGTGGTTATAGTTGAGTTTTTGTGTTTTGGTCTGTTTTTCTCATACTTTATGCAATAGATCTACTATATTTGTTGTATGGAATGATTGTAAGGTGTACATGTCTAGTGGGCAGATGTCATCTGACCATGACCTCATTTTCATGGTTGAGTGGTCAAAGTTAAGTTTTTGAGTTTTGGTCTTTTTATCTAATACTATATGCCATAGGTCAACTATATTTGGTGTATGGAAATATTTTATGATCTATATGTCAGTCGCGCAGGTTTTATTTGACCTCGACCTCATTTTCACGGTTCATTGCTCAGTGTTAAGTTCTTGTGTTTTGGTCTATTTTTTTAAAACTATAAGTAATAGGTCAACTATATTTGTTGTATGGAAGCATTGTTAGCTGTACATGTCTGCCTGGCATGGTTCATCTGACCTTGACCTCATTTTCATGGTTCAATGCTCTTTGTTTAGTTATCTTGGTTAATGTTAAGTTTATGTGACAGTTTTTAATAAAGCTTAATACTTTAATAGGACTATCAACATAATATCAATAAGTAAAGAAGGCGAGACATTTCAGTGTGTGCACTCTTGTGAATTTACGAATTATGTTAATCATGTAAATAATATTATGTTTTTTGTTTTTTGCTTTTTGAAGTTTTTAAAATTGACAAATAATGCTAGCAGGGGAGATTATTCATTAATATTTTTATGATGCCAAACTTGAAATTTAAAGTTGCCTATGTTTGCTATTTGTTATTACCCAATTGTTATGATTCTTAAATAATCTATACAAGTAAGCATGTTGATTTGTCAATAACCATTATTTTATTAATTAGTTTGAATTTGATGAGGTTCTATGATGTAGAACTTGACTTTTTTTAAACAAAAGTGTTTTTTTATTTGTTTTAAATGTTTTTAAAATTGTATAACAAACTTTTTGACATTTTATTTTAATTTATCACCAAAACAACTCTTATTGTCAGTTTCTGAATAAAATTAATTTGTTAGATACTTTGTTTCTTTTATTGAAGTATATACAAAGGGAGATAACTCAAAATTGTTTTTTTTTATTATTCTGACCCGATTAGAAGTGATGGAAATAACTATGCCCAAGACAGGATGACAATAAGAAAATGCTAGAAATTGTTGTGTATGGTTATGCTTTGTCCAAAAGATTTTGTTATCTCCTGTATTGTATATTGCTGCCATTGTCAAAATCCAAATCACACATAGAGATAGCCTTGTCCTATAGTTTATATCTGGTGTTTGTGTTTTTGTATGTCTTAGATTATAAATTCAGATGCATTGCCATTTTTTACATATAGGTAAAGGCATATTTACAAAATGGTATTGAGCTTTGCAAATGAGTGACATGTTGGATTATTGTTTAAGTTTCATCTTAAAAATAGTCTTCAATGTTAGTGACAAATTATACATTTGCACATTGCCATTTGAAACCACAAATATTATTCTACTGTAAATACACAGAGCAGCAATCCATGCCTCTGAAGTCTAATACTTTGTAAACATGGATCAGAAAAGTTGGAGGATCAATTTTATATGTACAGTAGCTACAAAGTTATCACCATTGAAAATTCCTGTTTTTCCTAATTTTTGTTTTTTTTATTTAATTAGATATTTCCAAACCAGATATTTGGCTTAAAGTAAAAACAAATCCCCAACATCCCTTTTCCAAAAAAAAAAATATTTTTTAAAAGCAGAGGGAAAAATTCTGCCTTTTCTTTATTATTCATTTGAACTATTGTTTTGTAAGTAGTTATACAGGATTATATTGACTTTAAATTGCATTAAATTTGATGGAAGTTCTAATTTAAATAAGTCATAAACAAGAAATTTATTTGAATTTACATGTAATTAAATTACATAATTAATCAAATTTAATTTATATTTAAAATTCTTTAAATTTGAAATTTATTGAAATTTAATTTATATTAAAAGATCTTTAAATCTCAAATTTATTCAAATTTAAATTATATCAAAACTTCTTTAAATATGAAATTTATTCAAATTTAATTTATATTAAAAATTCTTTAAATCTCAAATTTATTCAAATTTAATTTACATAAACATTTCTTTAAATTAGAAATTTATTCAAATTTAGTCTATAGTTAAATTCTTTAAATTTGAAATTTATTTAGATTTAAAAATACCTTTAAACTAGGTTGAAATTTGGGAATTTATTTGCAATATTAAATTTAGTTTAAATCTATATTAAATTAGAAATTTTAGTATTAGACATAAGACAAACATTTCATATTTTCTTGTATTGCTTAATTCCTTCTATACCCTCCGGTCAAACATGCCACATGGCTTTATTGTCATTTATAGACTTAACCAATTAAATCATGTGTAATACTAAACCACGCCCATCTAAATAACAATGGTCAAGGACACTATTTAAGGTTGCTGCAAATTTTAAAGCTTAAAACTTTTGTAAACTTCACTAGTTCAAGTATAACCAACGCAAAGCAAGACACCATGGCTGAAAATATGGATTTTAGTATTTCCACAGAAAATCAGTACTCTGATGAAAATCTGGATTTAAACGATGACTTCACCATACCTTGCAGTCAAATCCCAAACAGTCAAAAACCTAAAGATGAAATCGAAATCGCTGAGGAGGGAGTGCAAACTATTACAGAACTCAGTAAGAGAAGATATCCTCTTTTGACAATGAAAACTTTGTTGGAGTTCCAAAAGAAACACTCCATTAAATCTGGAATAATATCCGTGCATTTCAATGGAAACGTAGGACCGAAGACCAACAATGAGGTCAACGCAGATATCAACAAAACATTGAAACCTGCAATAGACAATCTTCAGGATTCTATAATACAAGTGCTGAACGAACATATTAATAAACTTAATGTGATGCTAAGTGATACATATACTGAAACAATAGAATCCATTGGAGTAACTACGGAAAAAAGTGGTGACGCAAGAAATATGTTAAATAGAAAGTCTAGGGAAATAAATGATGAGTTCGAAAAACGCTTAAGAAACTATTCAAAAAGCTTAAAATATGAAACCAGAAAGAATACTCCTAGCAGAAGGAAACCAGAAACAAAGAAGAATGGAAATGAAAAAGTATTGAATGAACTAGCCAAACTGTTAGCCAAACACAAATAACGGATTACATGCATATAGTGAAAAGTAATTATGAATAAACAAGGAAATATCTCATTCCTATCCATATGGATTAAAACGAACAGTAATTACAAATTTCATAATTATTTCATGTGAGATAAATCGGTAATCATTACTAATTAAACCATATAGAATCTATATCAAACTTTTGTCTTTTATCAAATGATTACTAAAATACCTAAACTCTATTTTTGCTTTTACTTGGATTGTTGATATATTGCAAATTAATGACAGTAAACCAATAAACCTGGGAATATTTTATCCCTAGGTTTGTTTATTTATTGCCTACTGCGTATCCACGATTGATCTAGATAGCAATTATAGATACTGACCAAACAATAATGAAGAAGGACACACCCCTTGTGGTCATTACACAATTAAAAACATCCAATGAGAATAGTGATACAGAATCATATTTAAGTATATGAAATACTACAAAATAAAATTATTACCAATGCAAAAAGAAAAGCATGGGAAAACATAGAAGACTTAATAAAAACAAGAAAAAGTATAAAAACATTGAAAAATTCAAAGCAGTTAAAAATAAAATAAAACTACATAAAAAAGAAATCAAGCTTAAAATTGCAAAACAATTTGTGCTGAACCTATCCTCTAAAACATTATCACAACCAGAAACATTAGTTCTTGCTAAAGGACTAAACTTTGTTCCAACAACAAAAACATCCACAAAACAAATAATGATAGATTTTAAAAAAACGGAAAGAAATTTGAGACTCTCATACTTTTTCCTTGAAAATCGAAATATACACAGTAAAATTCATCCTTTCAAGGAGAAATCAAAATTTTCGGTGCCGGCATTTGCCGACAACCCTATTGAAAAATATATTTTCTATACCAAAATGGAATTATCTAAATATGTCCCTAAAACTGAATTTAACCTTTCACTACAAGAAAGGAATTGTCTGAAGAATCTAAAACACGATGAAAATATCATCATTCATAAAGCAGATAAAAACAATGTAACAGTCATTCAAAATCTTTCTGACTACCTAGAAGAAGGTGAAAAACAATTGAATGATAACATACATTATGAACAAATCCAAGATATAAATCTTAAAAACACTCAGAAAAAGGTATATGAAATAATCTACAAAATGAAAGAAGAAAACTGTATTGATGAAATATCTTTCAAATACATTAAAAATGAACAAAATTATATAAAAACACCTTTTGCATACTTCCTCCGTAAAATTCACAAACTAGACCGTAAAGTTTTACAAAACATTGAAAACGAGAACAATCAAATAAAAACTATAAATGTCCCTGGTAGACCAATAATATCACAGTGTAATGGACCACTTGAAAGGTTAGGGAGATACTTAGATTATTTCTTGCTTCCCTTAGTGAAAACACAAAAAACATACATATCTGATACAGGTGACTTAATCAGAAATATTGAAAACTGTACATTTGATAATAATGTACTACTTGTTACATATGATATAACATCACTATATACCAATCTCAGATTTGAAGAAATCACAGAAGCATTACAAAAAGCGCTTGATGAACATGACAAAATTGAATATTCTATAACAAAACCTACCAACAATTTTTTGATTGAAATAACAAAACTCATCCTTTCCAATAATGAATTTACCTTTCATGGAAAGTCATATCGCCAAATCATTGGAGCATCAATGGGAGCAACAGCTTCCCCTGAAATATGTGACATTGCTATTTACAATCACATACACTCAATCCTTAAAAACTCTCCAATCTCTGAAAAAATAATTTTTCATAAAAGAATGAGAGATGATGGACTTCTAATGGTGAAAGCAAAAGAGTCTGAAATTGACTTTAAGTTTGAAAATGCAAATAAACAACATGACCTGCTAAAGTTCACTTACGAATGCAATAAACAGTCCATAAAATTTCTAGACCTAGAAATCTTCAAGAGCGAACGCTTCAAAAATACTGGTGTTTTAGACCTGAAATGTTTTACAAAGAAAACTGAAAAATTCCAATATCTTCATAAAAACTCAAACCATCCCATCTCAAACTTTAAATCTTTTATTAAAGGCGAAGGCATTCGCATACTTAGAAACACCAACAATGAAAGTGAATTTCAAACCAGAAAAAATCTCTTTATTGAAAAACTGTTAATAAGAGGATATAAACGGAAATTGGTAGAACAAATTCTATCAAAAATCAAATTCCAAGACAGGCAAATTAAATTAAAGAAAAAGAACAAAGTTGAAAATAATTACAATGTATCATTCATTACAAATTATCATCCTCAAGCAGAAAACTTCAAAAAGTATTCAGGAAATACTGGCATCTTATTGAAACGGATTCTAAAATAGGTGCTAAATTCCATAAAAACCTATCAATAGGTTTCAAAAGAAACAGAAACATTGGTGAATTAGTTAAACGAACTATAAAATAATTTATCTAAACCTCACAGTTCCTACTAAACATTTAACTGTGCGGAACTAATTAATGACCATCATGTAAACAACACATGTAAAATGATATTCTTCTGAGGACAAATTCGTACTCTGAAACGCTTAATTAATTAACTCAACATTGGTTGAAAAAGTTAAGAAAAACAAAAAACAAATCAAAAAGTGGAATTATTAAAAACACAATTCAGAAACGGTTTAAAATATTTAGAATTAAAAAAAAAAAAAAAAAAAAAAAAAAAAAATTAAAGTAAAATAGTAATAAAAAAGAAATAAATCAGAAATCAAAAATAAACAAATCAAAACAAATCAAAACAAAAACAATAGGGGTGGTCTCTGATGAAGGTTTCCCTGGAATAAAAACATTTCCGAAATAACCCGAAACATTGCGTACATAGCACAGTATCAATGTAAGGCCAGAGATATGATTCGCACCTAAATGGGTGGATATTGGATCAATTTCTATGAAACTATGAAATTATGTCTATGAAATTAAAAAAAAAAAAAAAAAAAAAAAAAAAAAAATTAAAGTAAAATAGTAATAAAAAAGAAATAAATCAAAAATCAAAAATAAACAAATCAAAACAAATCAAAACAAAAACAATAGGGGTGGTCTCTGATGAAGGTTTCCCTGGAATAAAAACATTTCCGAAATAACCCGAAACATTGCGTACATAGCACAGTATCAATGTAAGGCCAGAGATATGATTCGCACCTAAATGGGTGGATATTGGATCAATTTCTATGAAATTAGGTCGGAAATGTGATCCATACTATAAACGGGTGGATATTGGATCAATATACCTATAATTTATGAGGCCAGAGATATGATTCGCACCTAAATGGGTGGATATTGGATCAATTTCTATGAAATTTTTTTAGATTTAAAAATACCTTTAAACTAGGTTGAAATTTGGGAATTTATTTGCAATATTAAATTTAGTTTAAATCTATATTAAATTAGAAATTTTCCAGCAAAGTAAATACATAATATTTTTTGTAATTTGAAATTTAATATGCATAACATATGCATTTAATTTTATATTAAATGCATCATTTCATGCAGTGAAAATTGTGTCAGAATTGTTCAAGCAGGAAGCATGAAAGAAAAACTGCAAGATATAGCAATTTCCATTTTTTCAATTTGTTTACAAAAGGGAATCTCCATTAACATACAATGGATTCCGAGAGGTGAAAATTCGAAAGCTGATTATATCAGTAAAATCCTTGATTATGAAGACTGGGGAGTCTCAGAATTGTTCTATACTTTTATTAACGACCTTTAGGGTCCTTATACAGTCGATCGTTTTGCTAGTTCTCGTAACACAAAATTAGAAAGATTTAACTCTTTATTCTGGAATGTAAATACAGAAGCTGTAGACTGTTTTACTCAGAATTGGTCTGGTGAAAACAATTGGATTGTACCACCTATTTACTTAGTATTGAGAGCTATAAAACATGTAATTGCTTGTAAAGCTAGAGGTACTTTAAATGTACCAAAATGGATATCTGCGACCTATTGGCCTTTCATTTTTGATAAAAATATGAATTACAGAGATTACATATCTGATGTTATTGAATTTAAAAATACAAGTGGTATTTTTGTCAGTGGTTCTAATGGACAATCCATTTTTGGCACTGAGCCTTTTATTGCTCCAGTATTGGTAGTGAAGTTAGATGCGACAAGGATAACAAGGCCCTAGTGCACTAATGTGTATTGTAGCTGGCGAGGTTAAAGTTGCGAGGCCCTAGTACACGAACGTGTATTGTAGCTGGCGAGGTTAAAGTGACGAGGTCCTAGTACACGGATGTGTATTCTAGCTGGCAAGGTTAAAGTTACGAGGCCCTAGTACATGAATGTGTATTGTAGCAGGCACGGTCGTTGTTGATAAGGCCCTAGTGTGTATATACATTGTAGAAAGCATGGTTGTATTCAACACGGCACTAATGTATATAGCATTGTAGCTGGCATGGTCAAATAAATATTGGACAAGGTCCTGTTATGTTAACAGTGGCATGGTTCACTTGTATATAAGTTTTTAATACTTTGACATTTTATAATGTTTGTTTCACGATTGCACATTTTTCAGATATTTTTCGAGTTGGTAGATGGAAACAGAATTCAGATATTTCGGATGAACTTTCTACATTGAAAGCTAGATTACCAGAGTACTGCTTGAGCTCACGTTCTCTGAACACTCGTAAAAAGTACCAGTATGCCTATAATGCTTTCTGTAAGTGGACTAAAATACATAATATTACTCCATTACCTTCATCTGATTATACAGTTTCTCTATATTTGATTCACATTTCACAGAATGCAAAATCGGCAAGCAAGATAAATGAAGTAATATACGCCATTAGCTGGGCACATAAACTGGCTGGATTTAATAATCCTTGTACATCTGAATTAGTAACGTTTGTAAACGAAGGAGCACAGAGAAAATTGGGACATTATATCACTAAGAAAGATCCTATTACACCAGACATTTTACGAAAGATTGTTCATACTTATGGTACTCTTAATAGTAATCTTAAAGACTTAAGAACTGTTTGTATGTGTTTATTAAGCTATGCAGGTTTTTTAAGGTTTTCAGAACTAGTTAATTTGAGAGGTATCGATATAAAGATTTATTCTACACATACAAATTTATACTTGGCAAAGAGTAAAACTGATGTTTACAGAGAAGGGAGGGATGTGGTTATTTCTAGAACTAATCTTGTAACTTGTCCTGTCTCTCTGCTAGAACGATATCTCAAATTAGCTAGTATTACATCAAATTCTGATGTATTTGTTTTTAGATCCGTTAATTTTTGTAAGTCTGATAATTCTTATAAACTTAGAAGTACAGGTCCGTTGTCATACACAAGAGCTCGAGAAATACTACTTTCAAGTTTACAGAGTATAGGCTTAGATAGTAAAAAATTTGGACTGCATAGTCTCCGTTCAGGAGGGGCATCGGCTGCTGCATCGGCTGGTGTAGAGGACAGATTGTTCAAAAAGCATGGTCGGTGGAAAAGTTGAAGGATAGACTTTCTGTAACAAATAATATTGGAATTTAATGATGTATTTTTTCGTTTTTTTTTTCTTTCCCTTTCTTTATTTTTCGAAGCTTTGCTGCACACTGTCAGGCGAGCTGATCCCATACAAAGGTGTTGAGTTTATTTTGTAAATAATTTATGTTCGCTTGAAGTTATGAATTAGAACATAAATATATTTATTAAAGTTATGTACACCGGTATGTAAACATTACCACGTGTATTTGTTTATAAAATTACACGTGTTTGAAAGTATATAATAGGTTAAATGTTTTTCATTGGTCGAGTTAGAACTGACCATAACATTTGAATAAGGTCATTTCAAATATTTCGTGCTATACTTTTGGCGGTTTTGTATATTAAAGATATTTTCATTCGAGGTTCGCTTTTGGTGCAGTAAAGTTTCCCACCCTCCCACCCGACTTAATGTATTTTATTTGTGTTATTTTTTATTAATGGGAATAATAATGTGTGTAAGAATAGAATCTTTATTTGATTCATAAAATGTATTTTCGTACATAATGAAAATTGTTTTTATTTTTGTAGATTGGTTTTTGTGTTTGTTACCTGCAGCGGCCTAGGCAGACAGTAACACTGATGAACATTTTTTACGTTGCATTTGTCTTTAATAAAATTAAAGCTTTGCTGCACACTGTCAGGCGAGCTGATCCCATACAAAGGTGTTGAGTTTATTTTGTAAATAATTTATGTTCGCTTGAAGTTATGAACTAGAACATAAGTCATTTTATCACAACCTGTAACATGATAAAATGCGCGGTGACCTATCATTTTTTCTATATTTTTGAACATATATCAATAGATACTATGTTTTGGCAAAGTATGAACAAATTCTATCATTTTTATTTGAGACTTTTATACCACCTTAAGTTTAACATGTTATGGCTGTTATAGATGCCAATTGGTATGTGGTTTTGTTTTCACGGTCGTCTATCTTGTCTCTTGACGTACTTCTATTCTGTCTCAAAATACAAACTGCGATCACGTTAGTCAATGTTATATATGCTACATCGATTG
>CM034362.1:74617411-74695377 GCA_019925275.1 Mytilus edulis | reverse complement strand
TAGAAAACTAATGGCCTTATTTATGTGAAAAAATTAATAAAAAACAAATATGTAACACATAAACAAACGACAACCAGTGAAATACAGGCTTCTGACTTGGGACAGGCCCAAACATACATAATGTGGTGGGGTTAAAGATGTTAGCAGAATCCCAACCCTCCCCCTAACCTTTGACAGTGGTGTAACAGTACACTTTTAGACTTGTCTTTTCATTGTCTCTTTTAATATTTTTGTCATAGTGTTGTCAGTTTCTCTTCAACCTATGGAGTTTGAAGTATTTTCAGCCTCTTTTCAACATGGAATACATTTTCTGTTGTTCTTGTTTACAAAATAAAACCAGGTGCTCCGCAGGGCGCAGCTTTATACGACCGCAGAGGTCGAACCCTGAACAGTTGGTGCAAGTATGGACAAAACATTCAAGCGTGATACAGCTCTGAATTTGGATTGTGATCAAATTTTTGACATTACATGGTTTTTTTTACACAAAACAAATGTCAAGATTTTACAAATCAATTAAAGATTTCTTCTTCAAACTTTTTAAATCTAAAATTAAATAGTTGACACAGCATAGGTTTCTGACACAGAATGAATGTGGTCTAATGAACTTAAAATATTTTTTTTGCCTTTGAGCAATTCACTATGCTGTTGAATATTAATCCTCTCAAAAAAATGTTTGAAGAAATTTTCTTTTTATTTATGAAATCTGAAATGAGAAAAATTTAAACCCCCCCCTTTTTTTCACATCCCCGTTTCCCTTTTTCCAAAACTGATATCAATTCAAATTTCTAATGGAGTTTGCAACAATAACTACTCTTTTAAATACATCATAAAATATTAAAATGTAAAATAAAGTGCTTGTTATCACTGAATGGTAAAGATTGGTTGGTAGTAAAAGTGAATATACATTGTTTATTGTATAAAACAATAAAAAAAAACTTCATCAGCAACATTTTATATTGGCAAATTTCCAATGAAGTTATTTACATAAAGTTATTGGCAAATAAAAATAGAAAATGACATCATAGTCATGTCTGGCAAATGTCCAACATACATTATCTAAAAACATTTTAGATAAGATAAGGAAAAAAAGCTTCATCAGCAACATTTTATATTGGCAAATTTCCAATGAAGTTATTTACATAAAGTTATTGGCAAATAAAAATAGAAAATGACATCATAGTCATGTCTGGCAAATTTCCAACATATATTATCAACTTCTATTCTATACAAAGAAAGATAACTCCAATTGAAAATTAATTGCTATTGCACAATATTGTGCAATTTAAAGATATTTCTTGCAATTGTGCAATACTGTGCAATTGAAAATTTCTTGCTATTGCACAATACTTGATATGGAATCCTGATTTGGACCAACTTGAAAACTGGGCCCATAATCAAAAATCAAAGTACATATTTAGATAAAGCATATCAAATAAGCCCAAGAATTTAATTTTTGTTAAAATCAAACTTAGTTTAATTTTGGACCCTTTGGACCTTAATGTAGACCATTTGAAAACTGGACCAAAAATTAAGAATCTACATACACAGTTAGATTTGGCATATCAAAGAACCCATTTATTCAATTTTTGATGAACAAAGTTTAATTTTGGACCCCCATTTGGACCAACTTGAAAACTAGGCCAATAATTAAAAATCTAAGTACATTTCTAAATTCAGCATATCAAACAACCCCCAGGATTCAATTTTTGTTAAAATCAAACTAAGTTTAATTTTGGACCCTTTGGACCTTAATGTAGACCAATTTGAAAACGGGACCAAAAATTAAGAATCTGCATACACAGTTAGATTCGGCATACCAAAGAACCCCAATTATTCAATTTTTGATGAAATCAAACAAAGTTTAATTTGGATCCTTTGGGCCCTTTATTCCTAAACTGTTGGGACCAAAACTCCCAAAATCAATACCAACCTTCCTTTTATGGTCATAAACCTTGTGTTTAAATTTCATAGATTTCTATTTACTTAAACTAAAGTTATTGTGCGAAAACCAAGAATAATGCTTATTTGGGCCCTTTTTTTGCCCCTAATTCCTAAACTGTTGGAACCAAAACTCCCAAAATCAATCCCAACCTTTCTTTTGTGGTCATAAACCTTGTGTCAAAATTTCATAGATTTCTATTAACTTAAACTAAAGTTATAGTGCGAAAACCAAGAAAATGCTTATTTGGGCCCTTTTTGGCCCCTTATTCCTAAAATGTTGGGACCAAAACTCCCAAAATCAATCCCAACCTTCCTTTTGTGGTCATAAACCTTATGTTAAAATTTCATAGATTTCTATTCACTTTTACTAAACTTAGAGTGCGAAAACTAAAAGTATTCGGACGACGACGACGACGCAGACGACGACGCCAACGTGATAGCAATATACGACGAAAATTTTTTCAAATTTTGCGGTCGTATAAAAAAAGCTAGTATTTTTGAAATTTTATTCATTACTGTCGAAACACAAACAGCAGAATATATATATATATTATTCCAACATCATCTAATGTATATTATGTATAATTATAACAACTTCATACAGAAATAACTGAAATAAAAATACAAGAAAGAAGAATTTTGGACTGGTATCCTGAAGTTTACAACCTGCTATAGCTTAGGAATTGCTAGAGGAAAGCTGACCATACTTTCATAAATTGAGCAAGCATAATAATTGATTGTTGGTTTTTTAATGTCAAGTGGGCAAGACATAATGTGTAAAATACCTAGAAACACTTTTACAATACATGTGATTGCTCTTGAGATTACCTTTTATAAAATATGGACATTTTTTCTCTCATTATGAACCAAGTTGATAGAAAAATTGAATTACAATGAAATTAATTGTTCCACCAATTATAAATTGTTCTGTATTTTTGTGAACATGATGTTGATTACCAATTTGATGTCAATCTTATGCAAATGTGAATTGTAAGAGTTTTGATAAGCAGCAAACTGATTAAAATCAGCAATCAGGATTTGCTTTTCTCACTTAATAGCTGTTTTTGTCAGATTGGATCAGCAGCCTTTTTGTTTACTAAATTAAGATTTGCTCCCCTCTCTTTTTTTTTGTCCACTTAACATTAGGTTTGATCAGCAATAACTTTTAAAGTACCTATTTTTCTGCACAATATTAGCTGTGCAGTTGGCAATAAATGTCTCTTCAGTCATGTTTTAAGCCAAAATATTTGAAAATTCAAAACTTACATGTAATGTAATACAAATATTGAAATTGTGATAAAAAAAAACATCTAAAAACTTCTATCAAAGAATTTAACAAGCACATGTCAAATTTGTTGTTAGTCTACTACATAATTAAATTCACTATCAGAAATTTTATTCAAATTACGGACAAGAAGAATTTCTGAATAATAGGACTAGATATAATAATAGTGTGAGTATTTCTTGGTGCAGGTAAGATTATATAAATACAGTTAGTCTGGATTATGTTAATTGTGAGATCACACAGAGTTCTTTTAGACTTATATTATATAACATTATCGCTATTTTGTGCATTTTTCCTTTGATCTTTTTTTGTGATAATTTTCATATCATGCTTCTCGCTTGAAATGGAAAATTATTGCTAGAAACTAAAGAGGCATGTGACGTTGCTAATGAAATTGACATGAAATTGACAACCTCTTCATAGGTAAAATAGCGATAAACAGATGATCATTGGTCATCTCAACTTGATTGATCAACGATAATCTATAATTATATAGAAAATATATAACATAATAATGAGACATTATTAATGGTACCATCTTATGTCATGTCTGTAATGTTACCTATTTCTATAACAATATATATATATATATATTACTGATCTGTTTCATATCTCTATAATCATGATAATGAGGCCCCTCATCTATTATATAAAGGATTGTACATCAAGCATTTTGATTTAGGAGGTACTCAATTACTGTGGATTCATTTATTTTCGTGTGTACCAGTTTTTGTGGTTTGTTGGAAACTTGCATATTTGTGGATATTTGAATTCATGGTTTTGCCAATGTATGCATACAACCTTATAGAAAATGTACAATTGGTTGACCATTTGAGGTTTTTCAGTAACAAAGAAATCCTCAACAAGAGGCTGTCACAACGACAGCAAACCGGATTTATTAACATTAATTTGTGTCCTGGCAATATCACAAGAACCATTACTGATGAATGGTGAAAGTGAAAATCGTCAATATCAAATTTGACCTCCATTTTGTCATCAGTATCAACATATTAAAATTTGAAAAGCTTAGATTGAATGGTTCATGAGTAAATGCAACAACCTGAATGGAAACGCCATTTTACGATCTTTCAAGAACCATAACTCCTGAACGGTAAAAGTCAAAATCGTCATTATTGAACTTGACCTCTATTTTGTCATCAGTAACAACATATTAAAATTTCAAAAGCTTTGGTTGAATGGTTCATGAGAAAATGCACGGACACGACGGGAAAAACCATTTTTCAATCTTTCAAGAACCATAACTCCTGAACGGTAAAAGTCAAAATCGTCATTATTGAACTTGACCTCCATTTTGTCATCAGTAACAGCATATTAAAATTTCGGAAGCTTTGGAAGAACAGTTCATGCATAAATGCACGGACACGACTGGAAACTCCATTTTTCAATCTTTCAAGAACCATAACTCCTGAACGATAAAAGTCAAATTCGTCATTATTGAACTTGACCTCCATTCTTTCATTAGTAACAACATATTAAAATTTGGGAAGCTTTGGTAGAACAGTTCATGCGTAAATGCACGGACAACTGCATTTTTCAATCTTTCAAGAACCATAACTCCTGAACGGTAAAAGTCAAAATCGCCATTATTGAACTTGACCTTCGTATAGTTGTCAGGAATAACATATTAAAATTTTAAAAGCTTTGGTTGAACTGTTCATGAGTTAATGCACGGACAACATTTGATAGCCGCCCGCCCGCCCGGCCGCCGTACATCCCCAAATCAATAACCGACATTTTTGTCACAAAAATCCGGTTAAAAACTGGTACACCACTAATAAAAATGAATCCACAGTATCTAAAATGTACACTTGACTGCGTTAAAGACTTAATTAGTATAATAACGATATCACTAAAAAAAAAAATCTGGGATATTTTGTATCAGCAAACAATGAAATTCTTTCAGGAAAATATATCCTGTTATTATATAATAAACCCAAGAAGTTAAATATACATGAGTGTCATTCAAACTAATAATATTTCATTTATACACTTAAG
Source organism: Mytilus edulis (assembly GCA_019925275.1). Classification (NCBI taxonomy): domain Eukaryota; kingdom Metazoa; phylum Mollusca; class Bivalvia; order Mytilida; family Mytilidae; genus Mytilus; species Mytilus edulis. Next base: position 74,690,135 of record CM034362.1, on the reverse strand, counting down.
GATGTATTCTTCTGACATTTCAGTTTCGTTGAAATCTCGTTCTGGAATCATTTCCAAAACATGTGATACAAGTGGAAAATATCAATAAATTTTTAAAATATTATAATCAAACATAAATCTGTGAAAAAATTGTGTACTTACAATCAATAGTTTTTGAGTAATCCAGTTTTTATAAATTTTACGACCAATCAAGTCAGTCTTTTTAACCAAAAATTTGAGAAAATGGGTGAGGGGTACAAAAAATGATTTTATAAGAATCATGTACATCCCATATCATTTTTGCCTTTTCAAATTTCTTAGATATGTATTTTTTTAATCATTTATAACAAAAAAGTTGAAATAATATGCATTTTTTTCCAAAAAAAAATCCAAATTTACAAAATTGACACATGGTAAATTTGACACAAAAAAGCATCAACATAAAACTCTCTTATATTGACACCTACCTATAGTTTTTTTTTAGTTAAACTTATTTAGATTGGTCCACTTTATATTTATTTAAAGTATGAAAAAAAGTTTAATTGTGGATCTGTGATTTTTTTCATGATAATAGCCAAAAAATAGGTAAAAATTGATGAAAAATGGGAAAAATCATCAAAATTGGGCATTTTCAAAGGGCCGTAGCAAAAAAAGAAGTGCACCACCAAATGATTTTTTCTTTACAAATTATTTCTTTACAGTCATATAAACCCAAAAATCAGAATAAGAATAAAAGTTTAATTCTAGAAATTTTTGGCTCCTCAGAGGTATACATCCTTAAGGCAAAAATTTGTCCCTTGATAGATGGTACTTTTTTAAAAAAGATGTTTGCAATTTTAATTCATAAATGTAATGCATAAATTTTTTAACAGCTGAACACTTTTCAGCTGCCATAATTGAGGACATAGTCATCTAACATTTCATACAAAAAAATATTAAAAAAGAGACATTTTAGAACAAGCAATGTTCTTAATATAACTTTCTATGCAAACAGTTTTGGCATACTGTGGATTCATTAATTTTTGTATTGATGCAAATTTTCATGGATTCAGGAAAACTTGTATTTTCCTGGATATTTGTTTTAGTGAATTTGCCAAATAAATATAAGAAGATGTGGTACTAGTGCCAATTAGACAACTCTTCATCCAAGTCACAAATTGTAAAATTAACCAAATATAAAAAAAGAAGATGTGGTATGATTGCCAATGAGACAACTATCCACAAAAGACCGAAATGACACAGACGTCAACAACTATAGGTCACTGTACGACCTTCAACAATGAGCAAAGCCCATACTGCATAGCCAGCTATAAAAGGTTGCTATAGAAACCTTTAGATAATGTGTTCTTTGTTTTTCTTACCTATACCCAAGAAATCAATGAATCTTGGTATGCCACAAATATAATCCACAGAACAGATTTACCTGTAAAAATGTATATTCATAATCTGATTGGCATATGTAAACCTGTGCTTAAATTACCTGAAATTTAAAATAAAAATCAACCAAAACATCAAGATGAACATCAAGATGAACATGATAAACATGGAATCCTGACAGCCATGAACACCATTGTTTTATTTTTGAGTTATGATAGTGTAAAAATAACAATAAAATTCAGAATGGAAATGGGGAATCTTTAAGAGCGACAACAACCCGACCATAGAGCAGACAACAGCCGAAGGCCACCAATGGGTCTTCAATGTAGTGAGAAACTTAGGCACCCAGAGGTGTCCCTCTGCTCGCCCTTAAACAAATATGTATACTAGTTCAGTGATAATGGAGGTCATACTAAACTCCGTATTATACACAAGAAACTAAAATCAAAAATCGTACAAGACTAAAAAAGGCCAGAGGCTCCTCGGACTTGGGACAGGCTCAAAAATAACTGAAATTGGTTTTTAAACATAATTTGTGTTTTAAAATACAACTTGTAGGAGTGTTCTCTCGATGTCATTTGTAAGTAATGGCAGTGCTATACACGAAGCTTGAAAGTCAACCAAGGAACTAAATAAATAAATTTCTTGTGATAACACTGTAAGTACCCAGAATTCAATAAGCTGAAATTCACCCTTCTATTTCTTTACTTGAGGTAGTATTTCACATGTTAAGTATAGGTAACAACCAGGCAAAAGAATAGTGTGTGCTCATCTTCTGTACTTAGTTTTGTCTTAAAAGAGAGACAGAAGGACTTTTTTGGGCCTTTATGTCTCACAAGCCTCTCTTAAAAGTGTAGTGTTCAAGGAATATATTTGTTACAAACACTTGCATATCTGAAAACCATTTGTTAATGGTTAGTAATGGAATATATGTGCAGTAAGCGCCCTATTATCCCCCTTTTTTTACTAAGTGTATTTTATTTTTGAAATGGGGTCATAGAATTTTTATTGCCACGCTTTTCTTACAAATAGTTCCGATGTACCATTTGAATACCACCCAAAAAGACCAAAATTTCAGATTTAGTGACAGTCAACAAAATCTCCTTGATTTGAACTATAATAAACATTATTAAACATTAGACAAATTTGGACACTTGTTTCTGGTTGTCATTTAAATTGTGAGGTTGTTTTTGTTTTTCCATCAATAAATTTGATTTTCAGAGTTCATTCATCAGACTCTTAGTCTCTTAAAATTAAAATATTTAGGGTTTAATGTATAACCAGATGTTCCGCAGGGCGCAGCTTTATACGACCGCAGAGGTTGAACCCTGAACGGTTGGGGCAAGTATGGACACAACATTCAAGCTGGATTCAGCTCTAAATTTGGATTGTGATTAAATAGTTGACACAGCATAGGTTTCTGACACAGAATGAATGTGGTCTAATGAACTTAAAAAAAATATGTTTGCCTTTGAACAATTCACTATGCTGTTGAATATTAATCCTCTTAAAAAAATGTTTGAAGAAATTTTCTTTTTATTTATGAAATCTGAAATGAAAAAAATTGACCCCCCAATTTTTTTTTCACATCCCCCTTTCCCTTATTTCAAAACTGATCTCAATTTAAATTTCTAATGAAGTTTGCAACAATAACTACTCATTTAAATACATCATAAAATATTAAAATGTAAAAAAAGTGCTTGTTATTACTGAATGGTAAAGATTGTTTTAATCTATCAGTTGGTAGTAAAAGTGAATATACATTGTATATTGTATAAAACAATGATTTAAGTTGATTCAACTAATATTCTGGACAAAGAAAGATAACTCCAATTGAAATCCAATTGGAATTTCTTGCTATTGCACAATATTGTGCAATTATATATTTCTTGCTATTGTGCAATACTGTGTAATTGAAAATATTTGCTATTGCACAATACTGTGCAATTGAAGATTTCTTGCTATTGCACAATACTGTGCAATTGAAGATTTCTTGCTATTGCTGAATACTGTGCAATTGAAAATTTCTTGCTATTGCACAATACTTAATATAATAATTTTGGATCCTGATTTGGACCAACTTGAAAACTGGGCCCATAATCAAAAATCTAAGTACATGTTTAGATTCAGCATATCAAAGAGGCCCAAGAATTCAATTTTTGTTAAAATTTTGGACCCTTTGGACTTTAATGTAGACCAATTTTAAAACGGGACCAAAAATTAAGAATCTACATACACAGTTAGATTTGGCATATCAAAGAACCCCAATTATTCAATTTTTGATGAAATCAAATAAAGTTTAATTTTGGAACCCGATTTGGACCAACTTGAAAACTGGGCCAATAATAAAAAATCTAAGTACATTTTTAGATTCAGCATATCAAAGAACCCCAAGGATTCAATTTTTGTTTAAAATCAAACTAAGTTTAATTTTGGACCCTTTGGACCTTAATGTAGACCAATTTGAAAACGGGACCAAAAATTAAGAATCTACATACACAGTTAGATTCGGGCATATCAAAGAACCCCAATTATTCAATTTTTGATGAAATCAAACAAAGTTTAATTTTGGACCCTTTGGGCCCCTAATTCCTTAACTGTTGGAACCAAAACTCCCAAAATCCATCCCAACCTTTCTTTTGTGGTCATAAACCTTGTGTCAAAATTTCATAGATTTCTATTAACTTCAACTAAAGTTAGAGTGCGAAAACTAAAAGTATTCGGACGACGACGCCGACGACGACGACGACGCAGACGATGACGCCAACGTGACAGCAATAATTATATAAGATGAAAAATTTTTCAAATTATGCGGTCGTATAAAAATGTATCAACACTTCAGTGTCTATATATATATGTGTCTGTGAACGATGTCTTTTGACTAGTAAATGTCTTGTTTTGGATTTGATTTGTTTGGTTGCTGTTTCATGTCAAAAAAATACATGTACACCCAAATCTTCTTGCAGTAAAATGAAGTTAGTGGTAAATATTGAACAAATAAAAGATTGTAAAATTATCAGCAGAATTGAATATTTAGAAGCAAATCATATTTTGTGACTACTTTTCACATTTCAAGTCATACACTCTATAACCATGATAACAGCAAAAACAACAGTAACTTGTCTACAATCTACAATCTATAAAGTGTAATATGTCTACCACACACATAACACACTTGTTAAAATAGTACATCTATTTTATACACCTCAGAACACTGCAAATTAGTAAACATTAATTCATTATCACATTCAGCAGCTGCACATTACTAAGATAGCGATACCAAATGCCCTAATTTTTTCCTAAATATTCAAAAATACAAATACATTGTCCTTTTTTCACATTTTAACAAAATAGTACACATTAATAAACATGTTATAAAAGACAAGTGTTGAAAATCACATAAATCAGTCAAGATAAATGTTACTTGAATCTAATGAACTAACCAACATGACCAAGGCATTATAAATATTCTCACAAACAACTAAACAAACAGGTATACATGGTATACAAAAATATAACACAATAAATAATTTTAAACTTAAAATGTAAAAGGTTGGTTAAAGTAAAAACTAATAGGTTTTTATTTCATTACACAAGGGTTTTGTAAGCTTATCATTAGGATCTGGATGGGGTTTACAGACTAGAGAATAATAAACATCCAAAGACCAAAAATAGAGAAAAAAAAAACTAAAACAATAAATATATAAAAAGAAATATAACATGTATGATGCTTAAATATAAACTAGAGGCTCTCAAGAGCCTGTGTCGCTCACCTGTTAATGTGTTTACTGATGTCGGCCATCTTCGTTGGTAGGCGGGGTCATTAGACACTTTTTTTTAAAATAGATACCCTAGTACAATGTATTATGATCGTAGCGAAGTTTGGTTAAATTTGGACAAGTCGTTTTAGAAAAGATTTTTATACAAGTTACAAAAATGACGAAAAGTTGTTCAATATTGACTATAAAGGGCAATAACTCCTTAAGGGGTCCTCTAACAATTTTGATCATGCTGACTTATTTGTAGATCTTACTTTGCTGAACATTATTGCTGTTTACAGTTTATCTCTATCTATAATAGTATTCAAGATAATAACCAAAAACTGCAAAATATCCTTAAAATTACAAATTTTAGGGCAGCAACCCAACAACCGGTTGTCCGATTCAACTCAAAATTTGTGAGGGGATATATCTTATTCTGATGGACATTTAAATGTTGAAAGATTTGCCCTAAATGTCTTAGTTTCAAAGATATAAAGCAAAAACTGCATTTTACCACTATGTTCTAATTTTAGCCATGTCGGCCATTTTGTTTAGTAGGCTGGGTCATCGGACACATTTTTTAAACTATAAACCACAATGATAATTGTGGCCAAGTTTGGTTAAATTTGGCAAAGTAGTTTTGGAGAAGAAGATTTTTAGAAAAGTTACAAAAAATGACAAAAAGTTGTTAAAAATTTACTATAAAGGGCAATAACTCCTTAAGGGGTCAACTGACAATTTTGGTCATGTTGACTTATTTGTAGGTCTTACCTTGCTGAACATTATTGCTGTTTACAGTTTATCTCTATCTATAATAATATTCAAGATAATAACCAAAAACAGCAAAATTTTCCTAAAATTACCAATTCAGGGGCAGCAACCGGACAATGGGTTGTCCGATTCATCTGAAAATTTCAGGACAGATAGATCTTGACCTGATAAACAATTTTACCCCCATGTCAGATTTGCTCTAAATGCTTTGGTTTTTGAGTTATAAGCCAAAAACTGCATTTTACCCCTATGTTCTATTTTTAGCCATGGCGGCCATCTTGGTTGGTTGGCCGGGTCACGCCACACATTTTTTAAACTAGATATCCCAATGATGATTGTGGCCAAGTTTGGTTTAGTTTGGCATGGTAGTTTCAGAGGAGAAGATTTTTGTAAAAGATTACTAAGATTTACGAAAAATGGTTAAAAATTGACTATAAAGGCCAATTACTCCTAAAGGGGTCAGTTGACCATTTTAAATATGTTGACTTATTTGTAGATCTTACTTTGCTGAACATTATTGCTGTTTACAGTTTATCTCTATCTATAATAATATTCAAGATAATAACCAAAAACAGCAAAATTGCCCTAAAATTATCAATTCAGGGGCAGCAACCCAACAACCGGTTGTCAGATTCATCTGAAAATTTCAGGGCAGATAGATCTTGACCTGATAAACAATTTTACCCCTGTCAGATTTGCTCTAAATGCTTTGGTTTTTGAGTTATAAGCCAAAAACTGCATTTTACCCCTATGTTCTATTTTTAGCCATGGCGGCCATCTTGGTTGGTTTGACGGGTCACGCCACACATTTTTGAAACTAGATACCCCAAGGATGATTGTGGCCAAGTTTGGTAGAATTTGGCCCAGTAGTTTCAGAGGAGAAGATTTTTGTAAAAGTTTACGGACGACGGACGACGGACGCAGGACGACGGACGCCAAGTGATGAGAAAAGCTCACTTGACCTTTCAGGTCAGGTGAGCTAAAAATGGAGAATTATAAGGAACAAAATATTAAAGAGTACAGATATGAAGTTTCCCATCCAGACCCTTTATCCTGCCTATAATCATGAAAGTTTTAAAAACAGATAACAGGTGCAATAAAAAAAGCAAGTTCATGAGGAGGAATAACACTTTAACAAACATTGTCCACAAGCATTGTCAAATTACTGTAAATTTAGAAATTATTGCAATGTTTTTATTATTGGGAAAAATTCAACAGGGTTATAATTGCAATAATTTAAACTCGTATTTTGAAATTTTTGATAGAAATTAATCAGGATTTTTTTCTCAATTAAGCAAAACTGATAATCGCATTTTAGTCTTAAATGACAAAAACATGAAAATAGTAATAATAACTGCACGCAATAATTTCTGAATTTACAGTAGAACACAGAATATCCAATACTGAGCTTTAATTTAACACCACAAACCACTGTCATGACTGTGTCAGAGTGAACTAAAATGAAGTTCATGTATACAGAATACAACTATATTCGCCGTCAGCTGAAATTCGTAGCGGTTATCGGTAAAAATAATCTAAACTATCAATCGCGTTCACTCGAGATATAGTTTTTCACATTCCATTCATAAATTGCAAAAAGAAAAACCACTACTGACCTACCTTTTAAGTGATCACACTGTAATAATCCTGACCTTCACATTTTCCAGAATATTTTCCATTGTAATTCCGCCATCTTCGTTTCTATGAGGATCATTTGTTTACATATGACATTCGTCACTGTACGCAGTTTCCTGAAATGTTCCTTTCATTGATGTGATAAGGTTTCCCGCGCTTTATGCAAATTTTATGAAATTGAACTCCACGGAAACACTTCCGGTAAAAACAATGGCTGATACCACCATTCAAAATCGTCTATGAAAAAGTGAAGGTCAGGATTATTACAGTGCGATCACTTAAAAGGTACATGTAGGTCAGTAGTGGTTTTTCTTTTGCGATTTATGAATGGAATGTGAAAAACTATATCTCGAGTGAACGCGATTGATAGTTTAGATTATTTTTACCGATAACCGCTACGAATTTCAGCTGACGGCGACTTATAATACTAGATCAAGAGTTTACATTTCAAAGAATAATGACAGAAAAATTACTTCATCTGTGAACTAATCATCTAATATTTAAAATTTATACATGCAAGTCAAAATTTAATTCATTATTCTAATAATAATAATTCATTTAGAAATTCTTAAGGTAGATTCATGGTATACCGCCATCTTGGATTGTACAATCACAGTAGAAAATCGGTCTAGTTATTTGCCCAAATCAGCAAATTTGGAAACAGATTTGCAATTTAATGGTTAGACTGTTGATTTATTTAAAGAAAACCTGTTAATTTATTGTATTATTCAAAATATTTTAACAAATATCAACCTTTTTGGTTTTTAAAATCATTTTTTTCAAAATGAGCCAATTAAGGGGAGATAACTTTTTTAATACAAAATTTATACTGGGCTAATAGGGAAAATTTTTATTTTTACTTGTGGCAAGAAAACAAGTTTGGTGACACCATGTTTACTTCTTATTTTCTTAAAACATATTATGAAACCTATCTTCTCACAATTTATTTCAAAATTCTATCTCATTAAATTTTTTTTATGCACTCTTATGTGTTTTTTCATGAACAAACTAACCAAATTTAGGCAATTTTCAACGACTCACAGCTTGAAAAATAGCACGGTGACCCATACTTTTTATTATATTTTTGAAAAAAAGCATAGTTAAATCTTCATTTTAGCAAATTATAAAAAAATTCTGTCTCAAAAAACATTTACTTATTATCTACCTTAAATCATAAATTAATTAGACAGTGTTAGATGTATTTAAGATATGTAAAAAATAACACTACAATTTTTGAAAGATTAATGAATAAAAAATCTGTGATTTTTTAAGAGATAATTATATTTTTGGCAAAATAAGGAAAATTCAGGGGAGATAATAATCTCTGTATACTTGAATAGCAACCAAATTTAACACTCCGTCGTAAAATGAAAAGTAAAAAGAACGGATATTGTCATTTCTCTTTCCACAAACTAACAAAGAATTTGATATGAATAATGTTCCCTCCAAAAAATATTCAATTTCTATCAATGTTTTATTAAAATGTTTTTATAGAAAATATAAAATCTACACTGGTTATACTATAAATCTGAATACACTGAGTAGTGACTTGCATGTATCCCCTTCCTGCATAGATATTAGAATACAAAGTAGGTCATTAATATGTAGGCTATCTTCCCATGACCAGTCAGGTGAAATTTATTGAGTAATATTAATGCCAATCTATATTATGATTTTGAATCTGCAAGCCTTGTATTACTACCAAACATATTTCTCATTAAAAATTCATAAGTTGCATTTATAATACCCCATGATATAAACGATCTTGTAAAATTAATGTGTACACCTCTAAACAATTTCTTTAACTTTCTGTCTCTTTCAAACCACACTTTTTTGGACACTGTCCAAAAGCTGTCAAAATCACCACTAAGTTTACACTGCATTTTAACCTTCACTACATTGACAGGATAAAATATAGTACTTAAAGTTGCACCTAAAACAGCACCACAGAAAAAGTCCTGAGAAATTCTATCAGCTTGGGAATCCGATCTTGGCAAATTTTCCATGGCATAATCTCTAAACAAGAAAAACGGAACATTGCTTGGTCCATTTCTTAGTAAGACTGCCGATAATCCACGATAATATTCCCTGAATCCATATTTACGTACTTCTTTAAATGCATGAGCGGTATTGTCGAAATGATCTTTGTACTGACGATCTTGCATTAAAACTTGAATTCGTTCAAAGGGACATAACACTGCTTCTAAAGTTCCTGCAGTTAACGCTGAAAATATACGAACTCCATGAAGCGGTAAAGATGGATGTTCAACTGTCAAATGATGTTGAATTTTATAATAGGCACCAAACATAAGCGAAAGTGAGGTAGTTTTCTGAAGCAGAGGAGCCAATAATCCCCGATACAAATGACGCATGCCTTCTTTTTGTAGTTGTCCCACAGCCTTGCAAACCCTCACACCATGAAGCTGTTGTCGAAACATGACTTTATTAATGGGGAATGTAAACCCAATATTTACAAAGGCTGCTCCCCATCCACAAATGAATTCTTCGTAATTCTTTGTGTTTCTGCTTTGGATGTAGGTTGACATTTCCTGCTTAGAAATAGTCCCAGGTTTTTGTAACATTTCCTTCTGAGAAACAGTCCCAGGTTTTTGTAACAATTCTTCCATATTGTGGTTCTTCATCCTGTTACCATGGTTACTTAATAATTAGATTACAGACACCATTCAATTGACAGTCAAACATATTCTCTTCAATTATGAACATCCTGCAGAATGTGGCTTCTTCTCAAAATCTGAAATGGATAAAGGAAAGATCAAAATTGTTCCTTAATCATTTATATTTATTATGATATAAAAGAGAATTTTAAAACATGTATAAAAAGGAAATGTGCTAAAATATAAATAATACAACAAATTGGAAAACCTGCAAAATTTTATGACACAATGCAAGTCTTTAATAATAAAGTATTACTAAATTTTGAAACAAAAAAATGTTAATATTTGTCAATAATATCAATACAAAACATAGTTTGAATCTGCATTTATAACCAATTTATGACTATTTTTACATGTTATAAATGGATGATCTAGAGGGTAAGATAAAATCAATATAATAACATGCATAACAACACATACATGTAATATTACAGAGGAATCAGATAATTACAAATGTATGGGGAGTGACAAGTCCCAGCCCACTCTGTGTGTAACACATATTGTTATAATCATGACATTAAGTCCCAGCCCACTCTGTGTGTAACACATATTGTTATAATCATGACATTAAGTCCCAGCCCACTCTGTGTGTAACACATATTGTTATAATCATGACATTAAGTCCCAGCCCACTCTGTGTGTAACATGTGTAACACATATTGTTATAATCATGATATAAGTGTCTATATAAATGAATTGTGATACTCTTACTATCTACATGTATACAAAATTTTCTAGTGGGAAATTTTCTTGTTTATTACACTTCCAATATTTATTTTGAGTAATTTCAAGTAAGAAAAAAAAACCAAAGATTAATTTAGAAGAAATAATGGTCTGAAAATGTAAGAAGCAACAGATTTTTTTGTATTTATATTTAAATCAAATCTGGGAAATTGAAGTAAAACAAAGATAAAGGAGTAGGTTCAGTAAGACCCCGTTTTGGCCTCGGTATATATATCAGTTTTTCAAAATTGTTATAATGTAACATTTAAGCAATTTATTGGAAAGTATACTTCTGTTACATAAATACAAAATGTATGGGCTGTTTTTTACCATAAAATGCACATATATCCGGTACTAGCATCATTAAATCATGCTAAATTACTGAAATGTTCACAATTTTCTCATTTGAGTTAAATTCTAGCCGGTTTTCGTCTTAAATGGAAGTGGCCGCATTTGTGTTCATTCTTAAAGTCATATGAAACCAGTGACTGGTGAAAAATAATGTTTATGATTATCCAATTCTTGAACCAATGCATGTATATATGTCATAAACTTAGTCTTCTGTGCACGATTTTATCATTTTTTACACAAATATATCATATAATCGTCATTTGTTTTCTCTCTGTCTGTTATGATTTATCAAATATGGCAGCTCAATAAATGCCGTGTTTTGAATCTGAAATTTACCGATTGTATCCTCATAGTAAACAATCAACAAAGGAGCATGGATATTGAGCATATGTTGAGCATGTGGTTAACATGTAAAATCAGATAATAGTTTATTTCAGTGACAAATCCATGCGTATTGCAATCACCAGATTCTTACCAGAGGGTTCACGCTAAGGTCACTTTGCATACGGAAATATGTCTGTGAATTGCTTCCTGAAAGCAAGCAATTAAAAAAAAAGTAAACTTCTTCTAAATGTGGACAAATTAAAGAATTTTCTTGTGAAAAAAGTATATGTATATAAGTTTAATAGTGAAAACTATCCATTTTCAAATCCTAGCTGGAACACTGGTTATGAATGTAGGAATTTAAGGATTATTAAACATTTAAATATGTCCTGGTCAATGACATCTCAATTTAACTCATCAACTGGCTTATAGCATGTATGAATTAAAATATATTTTTGCCAATGACATATATATATATATCTATAATATATATGGGTTAATGCTCAATAGATATATATATATAGGAAGATGTGGTGTGAGTGCCAATGAGACAACTCTCCATCCAAATAACAATTTAAACCAGATGCTCCACAGGGTGCAGCTTTATACGACCGCAGAGGTTGAACCCTGAACAGTTGGGGTAAGTATGGACACAACATTCAAGCTGGATTCAGCTCTAAATTTGGATTGTGATTAAATAGTTGACACAGCATAGGTTTCTGACACAGAATGAATGTGTGGTCTAATGAACTTAAAATTTTTGTTTTGCCTTTGAGCAATTCACTATGCTGTTGAATATTAATCCTTTCAAAAAATGTGTTTGAAGAAATTTTCTTTTTATTTATGAAATCTGAAATGAGAAAAATTAACCCCCCCCCCCCCATTTTTTTTCACATCCCCCTTTCCTTTATTCCAAAACCAATCTCAATTCAAATTTCTAATGGAGTTTGCAACAATAACTACTCATTTAAATACATCATAAAATATTAAAATGTAAAAAAAGTGCTTGTTATCACTGAATGGTAAAGATTGTTTTAATTTATCAGTTGGTAGTAAAAGTGAATATACATTGTTTATTGTATAAAACAATGATTTAAGTTGATTCAATTACTATTCTTGACAAAGAAAGATAACTCCAATTGAAATTTCTTGCTATTGCACAATATTGTGCAATTAGATATTTTTTGCTTTTGCGCAATACTGTGCAATTGAAGATTTCTTGCTATTGCACAATACTGTGCAATTGAAAATTTCTTGCTATTGCACAATACTGTGCAATTGAAGATTTTTTGCTATTGCTGAGTACTGTGCAATTGAAAATTTCTTGCTATTGCACAATACTTAATATAATAATTTTGGATTCTGAATTGAACTTGAAAACTGGGCCCATAATCAAAAATCTAAGTACATGTTTAGATTCAGCATATCAAAGAAGTCCAAGAATTCAATTTTTGTTAAAATCAAACTAAGTTTAATTTTGGACCCTTTGGACTTTAATGTAGTCCAATTTGAAAACGGGACCAAAGATTAAGAACGTACATACACAGTTAGATTTGGCATATCAAAGAACCCCAATTATTCAATTTGTGATGAAATCAAACTAAGTTTAATTTTGGACCCTTTGGACTTTAATGTAGTCCAATTTGAATACGGGACCAACAATTAAGAATCTACATACACAGTTAGATTTGGCATATCAAAGAACCCCAATTATTCAATTTTTGATGAAAACAAACAAAGTTTAATTTTGGACCCCGATTTGGACCAACTTGAAAACTGGGCCAACTAGATATCATTGAGATGGGAGCCATCTCTGTGGGCCCTGCTGTGAATAATGTGCATTAAAAAATTGTATCTTTACCATAGGACATGGAGTTGTCAACTGAAACTGAATTGGACCAGCTTGAAAACTGGGCCCATAATCAAAAATCAGTACATGTTTAGATTCAGCATATCAAAGAAGTCCAAGAATTCAATTTTTGTTAAAATCAAACTAAGTTTAATTTTGGACCCTTTGGACTTTAATGTAGTCCAATTTGAAAACGGGACCAAAAATTAAGAATCTACATACACAGTTAGATTTGGCATATCAAAGAATCCCAATTATTCAATTTGTGATGAAATCAAACTAAGTTTAATTTTGGACCCTTTGGACTTTAATGTAGTCCAATTTGAAAACGGGACCAACAATTAAGAATCTACATACACAGTTAGATTTGGCATATCAAAGAACCCCAATTATTCAATTTTTGATGAAATCAAACAAAGTTTAATTTTGGACCCCGATTTGGACCAACTTGAAAACTGGGCCAACTAGATATCATTGAGATGGGAGCCATCTCTGTGGGCCCCGCTGTGAATAATGTGCATTAAAAAATTGTATCTTTACCATAGGACATGGAGTTTTGACCTTTGACCTAGGAAGTTGTACATGCATCATGACACGCCCTCTGGTGGTGGTTAATAAACATGTAAAGTATAAAGTATGAAATCATAATGGTTCTCTAGATATGGAGCGGACACAAAGTTAAAGTGTTACGGACGGACAGACGGACGGACAGAAGGACGGACAGACTGATCACTATAGGGCGACCCGCCTAAATGAAAAATAAAGAATACACAGTACATGTAAAAAGATTACTATATTTGTTCATCCATATCAAATTTTGTTTGGCTTAAGGTTATATACATTTGTGTTTCAGTATAAACAAACAAGAGGCTGTCAGAATGACAGCAAACTTGATTTCCTGCAGAGGTCAAACCCTGAACAGTTTAAAATAAAATATGAAAAGATATAGCTCTTATAATATGATTTCAAAGACTGAAAGGTCCTCCTTCTTTCTAAGAAGATCCAATTCTAAAATTTTCAGTAATTGTACTTGAACAATTCTATTTATTTAAACAGAAAATGCTTACCCTTCTAAGGCACTCATCGATATCATCTCTTACTTATTATGCCGATATCAAGTATTTATTTTGGATAATTTTTATAGGAATTAATCAGAATTTTTTTAATATCGCATAACTAAAAATCTCATTTTAGTCTAAAATGACAAAATTGCAATAATAAATGAACGCAATAATTTCTGAATTTCTGAATTTACAGTAATTACTTATATAATTAATATTTAGAGCTTGTTTTGATTTTGAATAATGCCAATGAATGCATGATTTGAATGATTACAAGTGTAAGCTATTGATAATATTGATTGCTTCATCATGTTCCTGCTTCAATGTCATTGTGACTAATTTAATTTGATGACCATTCGATATCTTCTGCATTTCTTTGACCAGTTTTAGAAACTAGATCTATGGCCTTTTATAACCATGACAACATTCATTTTTCATGGTCTGAATAATTTAAAAAAAAAATTTAAAGAGAACCTTTTAGGCTTTTAGAATGTTACTTTATTTAGCATACTATATATAACAAAATATTAATTTTCCTTACCACCGCATCCGGAACTAGTCAAGAAGACATTATTATTTTTCAGGGGTTGACAGGATACACGTAATCATTATAAATTTTAACTTCACTGTTCTTATGTAAGCAAATTTAATAAACAACGATGTTATAAAAGGCTTGTCCATGTTGTCTGCGAGCAATAAATAATTTTTCTGATAGATTAACTAAATTCAAAACCAATTTTAATACATGTATAGTTAAAAAATATCATGAATATATATTTTATTTAACTGAGTGAATTGATCGGAATGTGAATGGTGTATCCCAGTCATGACATTTGCACGGGTATTTCTTCGAATTGACATGGTTATATTATTGGTAAACGGACAGAAAGTCACAGGACAAAATGTCACAAGACATAAAGTCACAAATTTGGTAGGACAAAAAGTCACAAATAATTTGTTGACAATTGTTTGAATATTTAAGAGAAATATCTTGAAATATTAACTTTTTATTACATATATTCATATGAAAGTAAATGAAATGTGTCATTATACTTGGAAAAATCAAGATTTACTTAATTTTAATCTTACAAAAGACATATTTCTTGACACCATGAAGCCATTTAAGTGCCAAGCCACTTTGACTTTTTGTTTTTCTAACAATTATTTGATCATCTTTGATATTTGTTTGATAAATTTTGTTTACAAAGTTGGTTTATATACAACAGTTAAAATCAAAGCGCGAAAGCGCTGTAAAGGCAGTTAATTACAGGTTGTGTGTATTTATAGTCCAGTTATATCATTATCTTCCATAGAACAGAGGTGGTTTGTAGTATTTAAGATTTAGAGTTCTCTTGTACCTAGTTCACCTATATCTATAGTCTACTGTTTACAGTATATTTTCTGTACCTCGCCATGAACTGCATTTTTAAGACATAAGAACTTTTCCTTTTTAATGTAAATAAAACTATTTTTAATTATTGATTATATACACATATTCAATTACTCCTATCCTATGAAAAATAATTCACAAAGATTGACTAGTCTCCGTTCTGTGTGTATTGCTAGAACATCAAGTAACATAATGGTTAATGTACATAGTAACATGTCAACTCTTTTGAAGACAGAACTTTTTTAAAATTCTCCCTCCAAGCAAAATTATTTTTCAGTATAAACATGATAAAGTTATCTACCTGTATTAATGACCTAGAGACTCTCAAGAGCCTGTGTCGCTCACCTTGGACGGTCTATGTGCATATTAAACAACGGACACATATAAAATGACAAAATGGTGTTTTTGATGATGGGGATGTGTTTGTAGATCTTTCTTTACTGAACATTCTTGGTGCTACAATTATCTCTATCTATAATAAACATGGCCCAGTATTTACAGTTGAAAATATTTTTTAAAAATTAACAAAAAATACAAAAATTTATGAAAATTGTTAAAAATTGACTATAAAGGGCAATAACTCTTTAAGGGGTCAACTTAAAATTTTGGTCATATTGACTTATTTGTAGATCTTACTTTGCAGAACATTATTGCTGTTTACAGTTTATCTCTATCTATAATAATATTTAAGATAATAACCAAACTCTGCAAAATTTCCTTCAAATTACTAATTTGGGGGCAGCAATCCTTCAACGGGTTGTCAGATTTGTCTGCAAATTCCTGGGCAGATAGATCTTCACTGAAGAGACAATTTCACCCTATGTCAGATTTGCTCTAAATGCTTTGGTTTCAGAGTTATAAGCCAAAATCTACATTTTACCTGTATGTTCTATTTTTGGCCATAGTAGCCATCTCGGTTGGTTGACCGGGTCTAACCACACATTTTTTAAATTAGATACCGCAATGATGATTTTGGCTAAGTGCAAAAACAAAACTTACTTGTAAATATGAAATTCTCTTTACAGTATGAGTTTTTCTCATTGTTGGAGATTGTACAGTAGTACAGTCCTGTAACTGCTTATACCCATTTCTTATCCCCTTTAGTTTGATAAACTCACAGAATATCATATATTTACATTGTGCCACATTTCCTTATTTTTATATGCATTACAATAACATGAACAATTGTAATTCAAATCTATATATCAAAGCAAAATGAATTTCACTACTTTCATTCATGCATCCTTTGGAAAAATATAAGTTCTAAAATGACACAATATATGTTTATTTATATAAAAATAATATTTAGTTTTCGACTCTTAACAGGTATAAACAAGAATGTGTCCCCAGTACACGAATGCCCCACTCGCACTATCATTTTCCATGTTCAGTGGACCGTGACATTGGGGTAAAAACTCTAATTTGGCATTAAAATTAAAAAGATCATATCATAGGGAACATGTGTACCAAGTTTGAAGTCGATTGGACTTCAACTTCATCAAAAACTACCTTGACCAAAAACTTTAACCTGAAGAGGGACAGACGGACGGACGAACGGACGAACGGACGAACAGACGAACGGACGCACAGACCAGAAAACATAATGCCCCCTACTATCGTAGGTGGGGCATAAAAATGCACAGTTGTGTCATGATTTGTGAAATATGTGCTGAAAACATAGGCATTTATGGTGTTTGAGTAATTCCATCTGTGAAGCTCAACATTAGCTCGTCAGTTGGTGGTGGACAGTTATAAATCTTTCCTGCAGGATGAATGTACATCTGTTCAGGAAAACCAATTTCACAAATCAAAACTTTCCTCTAGATTTCTCCTACAATATTCATCCAGTTAAGTTCTTTTGGTTTAACGGGACACCGTCCTGATTTTTAATTTTGTAAACCATTCAGTCTCTTGCTTACAAATGGTGCATGAAAATAGGATGGGAATGCATGGCAGTAGACAAGTCTCTATAAAGTGGGTATGTGCCCTGAAAAAAGTTTTATAACATTAGCTTTTTTGAAACTTGTGAAAGACTTGTGCAACACACATACCTAAATAACTATAACATAGGTGGAAAGCATCATTCAATGTCAATGTTTTGTTCCTGTTTACATTGTCATTGATATTTTTCAAGAAAGCCCGAGGCATAGCTCATGAATTCTTGTCATTACAACCGAAATTTACATAATTACTGCTAAAATAATTATCAGTATAATATATCTCTTGTAGAAAAACCATACAATTGTAGTATTAACCATAAAATGTCAAACAGATGATATTGAATCGTAATCCCAAAAGTTATGACGTCTTGAATTCACCCCCCTTTTTATTCTAAAACGATAATTGCGGTTGCAAACAGACTTTGGTTTACTTGCATGGCGATTATATAAATAACAGTATATATTTCTTAAAGAAAATAAAGTTTTTACCATGAATAGTTTCCTGAACGTAGTCGTTTTCAGTAAAATGTGCCTTGCAAACAACAGCTGATTGATATGGGTTCTACGATTGCATCGCACATGACAATCTACGTTTGAGCCATGGCGTTGATCCAACTTTTCCTTCTTATTAAGTCATTTAGAAATGCAAGTCCTCCTCTTAAATGACACTCAGGTACACACCAACAAGGACTAGGCATCGTTAATTGTGTGATTGTTTTGCAGTGCAAAAACGGAAGTTAAGGACGGAACTGACTGGTCTCACTAATAAGAGACAAGAAGAATTTTAGAGACAAACAGCGACAAGAAGTTTAATTTAGTGACGAAGCGACAATAACTAACAAGGGACAAGCGAATTGTAATTCTCTCACGAGACTATTCTCATTTGATGTGATAGGGTGAAGCTACACCTATCAAATATGTCCCTATGAAAAAGAAGAATTTCACTGTTAGAAAGGAAATGATATTGCATGGTTTTGATTCAATAAATTCTTTAAAAGGAAATTGAAATTTTTTTGTTTTGATGGCCAATTTTTAGCGTGTGCATAAAATATATTTTTTTTATAACTAATAAAAACTAATCCCTTTCTTCTTAATAAAAACATATCTTTATCTATCAATGTACAGTAATATAAAAAATGTTTTATAACCGCCCCTATAATAAAAAATAATGCATGTTTTTTTTAATATCTATGGGGAATAAGTTGTTGCAATGACATTTTTTTTTATTTATGTATGGTCGCTATATAGTCTTCTTGACGCTTCTTCTCGCTAAATTAATTATATTGTCGCTTCTTATCGCTATTTTAATTTTATTGTCGCTTCTTATCACTTTTTGACGCTTCTTGTCTTTAATTAGTGGAACCCTATTCAGGAACGATAATTTCATATTTTACATAACTGAGACCGAAATAACTTTAACGTCATACGGCTTCACGTACAGAAATACTTTAAATTGTATATTATGCAATATAATTCACGGTCAGTCGACTTTTAATTATAATATCATGTTATATCAACGAGTGAAATGATTTTAAAATATCTTTAGATCGCAAATAGTACTCGAAATTGAACGGACCTCTTTCCACACGGAATTCGAATAATGATAGTTTGTAATCAGATTGACTGCTTATAATGCAAAAGACACATTAATAAACAGATTTTTAAAACGAACAATACACACTGATCGTTTCTTTATTTCCCAATGTAAATGAAAGGAACAAAAACCAATACATACCACAAAAAGTAGAGGAGAAATTTAAACATTTCCGGATCTATTTCTTGCAAAATGACCCCCAGCAAAGATTTGCGTAAGGAAAGATGAACCTCATGACTTGAAAGTCAGGCCTTAAAGCACTGCCTTTAAAAATTACAAAACTATTTTTGTAGAAATAAGGCCACACCAATTTAATTTCTTGTTCTACGGATTTTTGGACTCCAAAATATGGGGCGAGCAAGCAATTTGAAAATTTTTATAAAAAAATATTTAATTTGCAAAATTTTTGAGGCGAAGCTTGAAAAGTAAAGGCGAGCGATTATATATTTTTTTTTTGTAAACATTAAAAAGTAGATTTTGACAATATTAAAACTTGATTTAACACTTGTACGTTGACATTTCTTTAATTTCTGATGTATTTTTTCCCTGTTCACCAAGAAATAGTTACATCTGGTCTATGTGTGTGTGACTGACAATGAGACAATTCTCCATTCAAGTCATAATCAGTTTGGGGGCAACCCCTTAATGTTATAAATATCCCTTTTACATGTTTTATGAGGGATCAATATAAGTTATAATATATTCGTTTGTATAAAAGAGCTCATATTTTCTCAAAGAACTATATATCTATCTGGTATTAAATGGTCAAAACATGTCCAAGAATTTTGTAATATTCCTGGACTTTAAACATGTTAACACATTTACTTTAACAGTTTAATATTATTCAAAATAAGTGGACCCCTCTTTTAGAAAAAGTTATTTAAAATATGATGCAACTCTCCTCTTTTTGAGTACAAAATTCTAAGTTTTCAAATCCTTGGTATTTCTGTTTTCTTTTCTACATCAATAAAATGACCCCTTATCTGAGGAAGGGTTGTTCTCAATCTGATAATAACAAACACAGGTCAAAGTACGGCCTTTTACACAGGGCTTTGATACAGACCAAACAGCAAGCTATAAAGGACCCCAAAATTATTAGCGTACACAATTCGAACAGGAAAACCAACAGTCTAATTTATATATATATCCAAACAGGAAAATACCAAATTATGAACAACATCAACAAACGATAACTGCTGAACGACAGGCCCCTGAATCAATCAGGACAGGTGCATAAACATGCAGTGGCTATAGATAGTTTTGTTTCGCCAGCATACAATATGATTGCAGTTGAAGGCAAATCCTTCAGAAGTTTTTCTTACTTTATTCTAACAGCGAACATGTTTTGATAGGGAATATAAGTAAGGGGGAAAGAAACCAATTGTTTGTTCTTTACAGGTATTTCCGCACTGTTATAAATTTATATCAAAGCACTCCCTCTTTGGATAAATAGGTTTCATGCTGAAGCAAATATTCTCACAGATATTTACACCTTGTGGTGGGGTGATTTTATGTTTAAAGTCGTTATATACAGGTTAGACTGTGATTTTAAAACAAATGTTGATATCTTTTTATTATATTTACAAAAACAACAGTGCGGGAAATGGACATGATTACATTTCCGGATGCGGGAAGCGGGAATATAAAAAAAATAAAAAAATTCTGTTTTGAAAAAAATAGGTGCGGGCGGGTCTGTCGAACAAGGAATCGAATTGGTGTGGCCTAAGCAGGTTTTATTCAAAGAAAATAATCAGAAAAATTGAATTGTGACTTTTTGTCCTGCGACTTTTTGTCCTGCGACTTTTTGTCCTGTGACTTTTTGTCCGTGACTTTTTGTCCTGTGACTTTTTGTCCCGTGACTTTTTGTCCTGTGACTTTCTGTCCTACATTCATATTATTTACTTTGGATTATTGTTATCTTTAGATGCAAAGTGATATTATTTGTCTCTTCTTCTATAGTACATAGTTTGAAATCAGGTTTGTATACTGTATACATGAAGTCTCTAGTCTAGTTTAGAATAACAAAATCTTATTACATTGTAGCTTTTGAGGGTTTATAGTGCATTAGGATCCGGAACGAACATGATTTTGGGTGAAAAGACCTGGTTTCTATTCAAACCTAAAAACTCTTCCTCTTGAGGCTAGCACACTCTGTGAAGCGGGGAAAATAATAATGACATCTTGAAAGCTTTTTTTTTTCTGTGACGCCAGGAAAACGTCATAATTGATCATAACTATTTGGACTACAAAAAGGCAACCACTGAACGGCACAAGTCAAAGCCGAAAGGGAGTTTTCAGAATTTCTTTATCCGTCTGCTGCTATTGTATTTATTCATAGGTTAAGAATCATGATCGTCTTCAAAAGACTTTTTAGTTTAATTTACATGTTTTATAAAGTTGACCTTATTTTTAGACAAGACTGAAAATAAATTTATGGTAGATCATATCCTCCCCCTTTTTGTAAGGTAATTTTTAATGACATAGGAACAATTGCTAGATAATGCATTAGTTTTAATGCATTACATTATTTACCATGTCGCAGAATCATACTGACTGCTTTTGACATTTGCACATTCTGCAACAACTTCGAAGTTGCATCTTTTTAGGGGAGACAATTCATACAATTTGAAGGACCTAAAATAGGTATTAGGATTTCGAACATTTCAAATAGTCGGTTTTTACAGCGGGTATCTAAACGATATTTTGGGTTACATATTAACCCAAGGATTTGGGGGAATTTATATATAGATATTTATTTACATCAGGTTGATTCATATCCGACGCATACCTGCCAACTGTGACTATTTGCGGGGATTTCCCCCATGGAGGCTCCCAAATTGAAATTTTGAAAGAGCAGTTTTATGCACAATTTAAACAAAACAACTAATTTTACAATGACTTTAAGCTTATAAAAGTATGAAGAAGCCAAAAAACAACATTTAAATGTATTTAAAGGCCCCCTTGAAGGTTATTTAGGACTATGACAGCCATCTTGCACGCAAAACCCCCATGGGCATTTTGAAAAGTTGGCAGGTATGCCGACGCAGTTCATATAATAAACCATTTATGAATCTAAGTGAAATTAAAAAACCATCCATTAAACCCATTTGTAAACTTTGCATCCGAAAGTTTAAAATCTCATATAAATTTCATACAATCTAACAAAATCAATTGGATAGTTTCACAAAAAAAAAAAAAAAATGTAAAAAAAATACTATCAGAAAATTAAAACTGCCAACATAAAAGAATCAAATAATTACTGATATATCAGTAGCTGAATAAGTAAACAGCTAAAAATATTTGAGACAAATATAATAGTCAAGTTCAAACATTTATCATGCAGTGAAATTATAAATAACTATTAAGGGCTTCCGATACAGTTTCTCGATATAATGTCATTTTTATAATTTTGAAATATGTTGTAGACCTTGGCGAGTTATAAAATAAAACACAAAATAAAACATAGGTCACCGCGCTTGTTTTCGAGAAAAGTGAGGCTGTAAATTGGGGATTTGTGCAATTTTGTAAAAAGATTAGGCAATGTTATAAAATTTTTGGAGCAGATATAATTCTTCGTCGTAAATTATTAAGATCGGGTTCAATCTGAAGCTGTGATAAGTGGTAATAAGGAAAATAATAAATCACTATACGAATAACTATAAAATTATTCAAGGCTTGCTTGACATTGCGGACCAGATGCTCAAAGTGGTATTTTTCTAAACCTAAAAAAATGGAAAAAAACTGTTTCTGAAAATGTCATTTTTATCATTTTTCTGCATAAACTGCATTTTGTCATGCTTTCTCCAAATCTCAAATAAAAAATATAGGTCACCGTGCTGGATTCCATGATAATCACGATTTATCCTAAAAAATTGCGTCACCCCTTTGTAACCTCAACGTCAGCGCTAAAGTGCACGACGTTGCTGGCAGACAATTTCGACGTTATCGCTTCAAATTACCGGCGACATTTTTCAGATGTATAAATATCGCTTGTAAAGTACTATCTATAAATTGGTAACATTGTTTTCGGAAGTAAAATCATGTGAATAACAAATACCTCTCTGTGTTTGTGGTCTAAGTGAGAAACTTTTCAAGAAAAGTTATTACGGACTGAATAATTTTTACGGCTTTCAAAAATTTAAGACTCGTCAATTTAGAACATGACATACACAATGTACAGGTACATTTACTGTACACACTCGTATATTATTTCATACTGTATGATGACCTCTAGATGTTGTTCTTTGTTTTGTATTGTTTGGTTGGCTGCTGTTTCATTACACATATTTCTTAATATCCTTTAATTCACGTTTTTATCACTGAGAAAATCCGTTTTTGTTGATACGAATTTTAAAAAAGTTAGCGTCGTTTGGACAGTAATCAAATTTGCCGTTACTTTTCTCGTTTGAGTTGTTTTACCTTGTCATTTCGGGACATTTTATAGCTGACTATGCGGTATGGGCTTTGCTCATTGTTGAAGACCTATAGTTGTTAATTTCTGTGTCATGTTTGTCTCTTGGTGAGAGTTGTCTAATTGGCAATTATGCCACATCTTCTGTTTTATGTGGTCAGAAAACAGAAGCAAAATCTTACAAAGGAGAATCTTCAATTTGCTAATGGATGCTTTTGTCCAGACAGAGAAACTATAATTTTGAAATTTTTGATTTGGCAAAAAAATGATCGAATTAATAGCGAGAGGACTGGATATATTACGATTAGTTGCAATTAATATCATTCTCTTGTAGCGTAATTTTATTGGTAAATAACTATATATATTTTTCACCACAGCGCGTACATAAAATACCGCATGTCCATTCCCCTGTCTGTCCGTCCGGACTTCTGGTTAATTAGATTTTTCAAGTGTACAATTCTTGCCAACTTTCTATAAAACTGATATCGTATGGACACGTTCAAAAATCAGTGCATATCAACTATTCTTTAAAAGAGTTATGCCATTTGGAAATATTAATTATATTGAAAATTGCATTGTATTTTCTGCCATTCCGTCATTTCTCTAATATATCTATAAAAAAAATAAAGAAAAAATAAACAACTGCGCTTCGAGCGCATGATACGCCCTTCGTCTCATGAAAAAAAAACCCAACATAATATATGTTTTTAAAATAACACGGGGGTTGTACGGAAGTCATGCTAGGTATATCCTGACTCATTCATTATTCTTGCTCAATAATAAGTTTATATATCACAACATGTTTTATATGATCCCCAAATTGAAGCTCAATAAAAATTCAAGAACTCAAAAATAAATTAAAGAATCATCACGAAAAAGTATACAGATCTTAAGAATATTTTAACTAAAAAGTATGTGAAGTTCTATGCAATTATTATAGATAGTTTCTGAGATACGGCGCGACATGTGAACCCCAAGCCCCTTTTTGTCATAAACTCAATAACTCTAAAATCAAATTCTGAATCATTCTCAAAAGTATATACAAGTTCTTCAGAATTATATAACTAAGAAGTGCGTAAAGTTTTGAGCAATAGTCATAAAACGTTTTCTAGATGCAGCGCGAACTGTAAAAAAAACTGTTCTAGTTACAAAGTCCTGTAACTTATAAAGTTCACCAAAAATGATACAGACCGTTTGACCATCATGACTGAAAAAACAACCATGTTCAGTTTAATGATAATATGCTGTACCATATTTACGACGGACAGACGGACGCGGGCATTTCTATACCGTTTTACGTCCCGTGTATAAACATATTGTTTGCTATTGCCTTTTGTTAGATAAACTACGTGCAACATGGAGGAAATAGAAACTTTGTTCTTTTATAAAAGTTGTATCATTGTTTGTATTAGCGGCATACCATTATTTTTTGTTTACATAAATAAATTAAATAAATTGTTCAGAAAGGAAATTGACTTCTTCGTGTACATACATTTTCGGTATTAGTTTTTTTTTAAATATCATTGGTTTTCTGTGCTGTAATAAAAAATCGGATTCCGGACCAAATCGTGGATGATGCATGATAATAAAATTTTAATTGACATGCATGATATTAGTAACACCAAAAGGGTCAGTCGTCTTGAGATTGCTCACTATACGATATTTGTTGAAGATCTCAAAGAAACAGTAATGTGATTTATTTCTTATTATGTTATTAAGACTGTTATCCTGGTATAATCAATATTAATGGCGTAGAAATTAGCATGCGGGAGAAACAGAAATTGGAGCATGGAAATTCCACATTACGTTTCGTATTACGAAAAATGACACGCATTACGTCCCGCAAAAAGTGACGTTTTGCGGGAATTCAAACGCTTAACGTCGCGCCAAGAGTTAACTCCCTTGAAACTGTATCGGATGCCCTTAAGAATTTATAACAAGAAAAAAACAAAATAAAATAGTAAGCATCCATTTGTTGCAGTAAAATCATATCTAAACATGCAGTTGAAATCATTTCTTAGATCAGTATGCAAGTGCCAGTCAAATGTTACATGTATACATATGATTAAAATCTCATATTTTTCAACTGTGTTATATTTTAAGAAATAAAAGTTAAAATCTCACTAAACATTATTATAACAAAGTCAATCACATAGCTTCAAAAATCAAAAATGTTTAGATCAATAAACTTTTAAAATAATAGTCAGTTATTTGAATTGCATATGGTAAACAAAATAGCTTACCTAATGCTAGCGAAATAACATAATACTTCATATTTTAAAAATTTCTGTTTTCCAGCGCCGACAACACATTCACTATATTGATGTTGCAGGTAAAATATCCATTTCTATAGAAATAAGCTATTTTTCAGGCTTGAAATAAGATATTTTAAATAAAGCCGGCAAAATAGCCACTGCCTATTTTTTTTTCGACTCCCCATTTCCGAGGCAACAGTTTAAAGGTGGATCCAACAGACGGATCCGTTCGTCTATTTCCTTATTTCCATATGCATATAAGCATATTATTCAGTGCCACTTATAGCTGTCCAATGTTCATGAGTTTATTTATCTCCAATACCAACGCAATTATCAATTAAGCAGCGCATCGTAAAGGGGTTTTCATCGTTTTCTTTGTGTACTTCAATATTTGTGTCACCCTTTCTAACAGAAATTGTTACCGTGAGCTATAGAGACGTATATTGTTAATACCATGTGCTAAATAACCACATTTATTATCATGATAAATCAATTGCACGGTACATACATAGTTTTTATATGCTTCATTCCCAACTATTCAGCGTTCAGTGGCGTAGCAAGGCCCATTCTTAAGTGTACGCACGAACTTCGGCGAGTGATCTGAAGGCCCCCAGCGACCCCAGACCTCTGGGTTGGGGAAAAAAATCAAGAGGCTCACACATTATCGTTAAAAAGGTGCAATTTTTGTCGTTCAAATTCATCGACAGCAACATACATGGTTGGTTGAGAACATTCCTTCATAGGAGATTATTTCAGCTTCCCAGTTGTGGGCTTTCCATTTCTATGTAGCAAAATTCAAATAAAACCTGCAAATGGAGTTTATACCGGCATCTCCAGTTACTACAATATTTCCGACTTGCATTTCGATCCTATCACAGTTTTCTTGAATTAGGTTGCTACTTACACGGAAGCTATTCAACTAAGAGATCCAAGTGGTGAAATTACAAGCATCCCTTCGAAAAGTTTAAGAGCGCTATTTCGAGTTAGTTGACGGTTTCACCGATTCCGACGGACATGTTCCATAATTGTTTTCACCACAATTCTTTCCTCTTCCTCTAATTTGACATACCTAATTTGACTCATCACCGTAGGTTTACTTACATGAGCGTCACGTGGAGCAGGATCTGTTTACCCTTCTATAGGGCACCTGAGATCCAGTTTTAGGTGTGCTTCGTATTGCATAGTCTTAAGTTTTCGATGTTGTCTTTTTTGCACCGTTGTTTGTCTTTTCGTCAACATTCCTTGTTTGAAATGACATTGTCAGTTTTCAATGGATGAGTGTGACAACTATATAAAAATATATGTCCACCAGAGATGAATATTGTATATCTTGATTTGATTAAAAAAAACCAATAGATACATTGTTAAACAAGATACATATAGTTAGGAAAACAAATTTTTAAGTGCCAAAAGATGAAACTAGAAAATTTAACTGTTCTCTCAAAGTTTTGACGATAAAAAAAAACAACACCCGTCACCCTTTCACACGCTTTTTTCTCTTTTTAAAAGATCTCCACTGTTTTAACACTATTTTCAGTTTACCGAGTGCATGTACCATCTGAAAAACAAACTATTTAGTTTTAAATATATCATGATTAATGGAACGTGACCATTGTAGATCCAAGACTTATAGGGTTTCATTAATTATTGATTGGCATATGGTTGTGAGTTGCCTTTTGAGTTTTCTTCAAAAGTATAATACTTTTCATTACCTTTTTGTACAGTATATCATTAAATTAGTGGCAAAGACATATTTTCTTTCTTATGATTATTCCGCCTTTTGATAATACAAATTGAATGTGAATTTACCAATGTTATATATTCAATATCGTTAGCTGCTATCAATATCTATGTAACAACTAGTCTATAGCTACACGTTCAATAGTCAAAATCTACGTAGCTGCTACGATATTGAACTCAACCCAAGGTTTTGCAGTTGAATTATATTTTATTTCTATTGACCAACGTAACTGTATTCTTTCACGACGATTTTTCTACCGAATGGCAGCTGTGGTCAAATTAAAGTCCAGATACTGCCCTTTATTACGATCGACCATTATATCGCAGGGCCAACCTTATATAATTGTTGTTGATTTTTTCTCGGCCTGACCATTCATGAAATATTTGCCACTGGACGCAACGATCAATCGACCAATCAATTGTCCGGTGTAAGGATTAATCTGCAATTATAATTAACACGATCTTCGACAACTGGCAAAACAGATAAGCTATAAAACACGGCCGACACTCGGCTAACCGAGAGTTTGGTCGGTTAATCTATATTGAGTATGCGGCTATATCGGCGGTTGGTCTGTTAATCGGGTTGGTTATACGTCTGTTAAGAGTAAAACTCACAATTTAATGTTAAACTCTGTTAAATATACAGATTTTTGCCATATTATGAGAACCACATCAAAAAAACAAAAGTGTCTGACAAAATGATATCTATCATAGAACATTTTCCACCAGTAAAAAAAATGCATAGCCTGCGCAGTTTTAAGTAAAACGAAAAGGCGTCTCGCAAGTATGTGGTTTTTATGCTTGTACGCATAGCAATATTTTGGATAAAAGGCTAAAAAACATTTTTATATATGATTTAAAGGACACAAAATAGTACTTTGGTTCTAAAAAAATAATTGTCATTGATAAATATTTCATAATTGTTATATAAGTTGAGTAATACCACATTTTAATGAATATTAGGGGAATACAGTCTGTTAATGGGTTGGACAATTTAAATCGTGTCAGTTAAGAGTTATTTAGCCACGACAATAGTCTTACTACCTTTAGTTTATATTTTCACATTGAAAAAAATGAGATGTACTTGTGACGAAAAAATTACAATACGGTGCAACAGTATCCTTATAGAAAGAGAACTTTTATTTTAATTTTATTTCTTTGCATTTCATTGAAGGGTGTGTGACTTCAATATAGCGTTATATGGACTGATTGGCCGCTCGAATTCGCACGAATTTATTATTTACGCCAAGTTATCAATCAGCCTTATTTTTTTTTGTCTGTTCAAAGTCTGTAACATCTATGAATCTGTCATGTGTTGCAATGCAGCTGGTTAAATCCCATGCGTTTTCTTTGAAATATTAAGGCTTTTCTACCTCAGGAATAGATTACCTTATGCCGGCGTCACACATTGGCGTATAGAGCGGCGTGCACCAAACGTACAGAGAAAATTGACAAAGTCGGTATACGTTAGTTGCATGCCATAGGAACGCTTAGCAATAGTTCAAAGCGCGTTGCATAAGGTTTTAGTACGTCGAAATACAAAGGTAAAATTGAGAAAGGAAATGGGGAATGTTTCAAAGCGACAACAACCCGACCATAGAGCAGGCCAAGGCCACCAATGGGTCTTCAATGTAGAGAGAAACTCCCGCACCCGTAGGCGTCCTTCAGCTGGCCCCTTAAAAGATATGTATACTAGATCACACAAGACTAACAAAGGCCAGAGGCTCCTGACTTGGGACAGGCGCAAAATTGCGGCGGGGATAAACATGTTTATGAGATATCAACCCTCCCCCTATTCCTCTAGCCAATGAAGGAAAGTAAATACGCTTGATGAACGCTACAATCACAGGAAATTTGTATGCAGCATAAAAAAACATACAACATACGCCAACATACGTTTCTAGTACGCCCAATACACGCTTAAAGCTCGTTTTGCACACGTTACAAATATGATTGACAGGTTAAATGCATCCAAAATTACTAGCGTATTGGCAGCGTAAATGATTTTGAACACGCCAGTGCTATACGCTGATGTGTGACGCCGGTATTAGTTGTGTTTCCTCAATGCTTTTCAACTTCGTATTTTATTTGGCCTTTTAAACATTTTTATCGTCACTGATGAGTTTTTCGTAGACGAAACGCGTGTCTGGCGTAAATATAAGGCGTAAATATAAAATTTCAATCCTGGTATCTATGAGGAGTTTATTTCCGGTATGTTTTGTCTTTTGAAATTAATATTACTTTTATATTACATTTTTTGAAACCATTTCTATCAATTTTCAGATTCCATTGTCTAAACTTATGTTTCATTTTTCATGTGTTGTTTCCATATATTCTAGCCACTAATCTTGAGTCTATCCCTTTATTCAGATAACACCCCATATAGCAATTAAATTATGCTTGTAATGTCATTTATAACTCTTAACAGACCAATTAACAGACCGAGTTTTATACATCCGACCCATTAACAGACCACATTTTTATCAAAAATTGATTTATGTCACCAAAATACAGTTTTTCGTGTAGATTTTTTACATATTGATGTTAATATGGTAAACAAACATAATGCCTGTCTTTTTTCGATGTTCAAAATATTGCATGCAAGTAAACTCAACCAACTTGTCATTTTTGTGTACATTTTGTGTGTGTAAAATGTGTATAAATTTACTGATGAGTAACTCGCCTTTTCATTTTATAGATCGTTTATTGAAGCTAGAAAAAAAATAATTACACCACTGGATTCAGTACTCCAAATCGTTTTGTCAGACATGAATAGTTTTTATGATATAAATATAATTAAAAAGTTATACAATGAAACATACTGACCTTGCAATGATTTTCTCGATAACACCTGATTAACAGACTTTAGCCAACCCGATTAACAGACCAACCGCCGATATAGCCGCATACTCAATATAGATTAACCGACCAAACTCTCGGTTAGCCGAGTGTCGGCCGTGTAAAAGGCCCCTTAATAACAAAACGTGGAACACTTCACTAAAGTAAACCAGCTACCCTTCGTAAGCTAATGATATCTAAAAATAGAAAAAAGTTATACCAGGCATTTAGCAAGTAACGTGAACTATATGTTCCCGGCTTTAGGTTGTTGTCTTTGATTTAATCAAACAGAAAAAAATGAGTACAGAAAAGAATCAGAAAAAAATGGACTCTTTTATTTCACTCAACCATTTGTTGATCCGGAAACTGGAGTACCGTTTTAATACAATACTTCTACCGTTAGACCGACACAACAAGAATGAGACGGAATTAAAAACATTTTTATGCATGGATAAAAATAAATCGAATGAGACCTGTTTTTTTTTCCACATGAATATGATCTTCAATTTAAAAAAACAGATTTTTTTCTAAGCTTGAAATAAATATATAAGACACTTTATCATTTGTGATAGAAACTACTTCTTTTGATAAAAAAGTGCAAATAATATAAAAAAAAAACCAACAACTTAAATACAGCAGTACTATGAGTCTATGATACAGCAGTACTATGATACAGCAGTACTATGAGAGGACAATGGATTCGTTCGGTTACACACGAGCGCCATACGCAGGTATAGACGGCATACATTGTATTTACTTTTCACAAATCTGACCTCCCGAATTATATTTAGTACTTTGTATAAACATGAGCGGCACGACGGGTGCCACATATGCCATGGATCATGATCTGCTTACCCTTCCGGAGCACATGAGTTCCACCCTAGTTTTTGATAATGTTCGCGCTGCTCAGTCTTTAGTTTCTATTCTATGTTTTGTGTACTATTAATTGTCTGTTGGGTTTTTTAACAATGGCGTTGTCAGTTTATATTCGACTTATAAGTTTGAATGTCCCTCTTGTATCTTTCGCCTCTCTTTTACTGAATATCACTAATGGAACAAGAACTACAACTTCCTGCAGAAGAACAGGAATTTATCCCTGGATTTCTCAATGTTTATAGTTTCATGTGTAGTGTTGAAAAAAGTAAAATCACAAAAATACTGAACTTTATAGAGGAAAATCAATTCGGAAAGTCCATAATCACATTGCAAAATCAAATAACAAAACGCATCAAAAACGAATGGACAAGAGCTGTCATATTCCTGACTTGGTACAGGCATTTTCAAATGTAGAAAATGGTGGATTGAACCTGGTTTTATAGTGCTAACCCTCTCACTTTGATGACAGTCGAAAGGAAACCCTCTGTTTTGGTTGGATTCGTGTTTTTCAATCTTTTGTTGCAGTGTACATAGGAAACCCGACGTTCTTCATTTTGGTCATAGTGTATTACGATTTATTTAACGTTTGGTTCTTTGTGATCTTCTCATTCGTTTTATAAACAGTTTATAAATTCAGGAAACGTTTTGGTGATGGCGAATTTAAGTTAATAAGATGCTTTTTAGAGACAAAATAAACATGACAACATATACCAGATTTAAAGAACTTTATTCGTGTTAAAACAATGATAATTAAGTATTGAATGCTGCTTTTTGTAAATTTATTGGGGTGTAAAAGGGTTGACCGAAGTACATTTTGTATGAAGCGCGGAAGCGCTTCATACTAAAAATGTGCGCACGGTCATGCAACGCTTTTACAACCCTATAAAGTTATAAAAAGAAGCATTCAATACTTATAATTACATATTTTTTAGCTAGAATCATGAAAACACGAGGATGAAATTTGAAAAAAATAGGCAGCACAGGAGTTTTGATTAAAAAAAAAGTCAGGATGAGACACTTGCAAAAAAAAAAAAGTCAGGACGACAATTAAGGTAAAACAAAGTCAGGATAAACTAAAAAAAAAAGACAGGACCGAACAGAGTGGAAAAAAAAGGCAGGACAGAGATTACAGCGAAAAAAAAAATACAGTTTTTCGTGTAGATTTTTTACATATTGATGTTAATATGGTAAACAAACATAATGCCTGTCTTTTTTCGATGTTCAAAATATTGCATGCAAGTAAACTCAACCAACTTGTCATTTTTGTGTACATTTTGTGTGTGTAAAATGTGTATAAATTTACTGATGAGTAACTCGCCTTTTCATTTTATAGATCGTTTATTGAAGCTAGAAAAAAAATAATTACACCACTGGATTCAGTACTCCAAATCGTTTTGTCAGACATGAATAGTTTTTATGATATAAATATAATTAAAAAGTTATACAATGAAACATACTGACCTTGCAATGATTTTCTCGATAACACCTGATTAACAGACTTTAGCCAACCCGATTAACAGACCAACCGCCGATATAGCCGCATACTCAATATAGATTAACCGACCAAACTCTCGGTTAGCCGAGTGTCGGCCGTGTAAAAGGCCCCTTAATAACAAAACGTGGAACACTTCACTAAAGTAAACCAGCTACCCTTCGTAAGCTAATGATATCTAAAAATAGAAAAAAGTTATACCAGGCATTTAGCAAGTAACGTGAACTATATGTTCCCGGCTTTAGGTTGTTGTCTTTGATTTAATCAAACAGAAAAAAATGAGTACAGAAAAGAATCAGAAAAAAATGGACTCTTTTATTTCACTCAACCATTTGTTGATCCGGAAACTGGAGTACCGTTTTAATACAATACTTCTACCGTTAGACCGACACAACAAGAATGAGACGGAATTAAAAACATTTTTATGCATGGATAAAAATAAATCGAATGAGACCTGTTTTTTTTCCACATGAATATGATCTTCAATTTAAAAAAACAGATTTTTTTCTAAGCTTGAAATAAATATATAAGACACTTTATCATTTGTGATAGAAACTACTTCTTTTGATAAAAAAGTGCAAATAATATAAAAAAAAAACCAACAACTTAAATACAGCAGTACTATGAGTCTATGATACAGCAGTACTATGATACAGCAGTACTATGAGAGGACAATGGATTCGTTCGGTTACACACGAGCGCCATACGCAGGTATAGACGGCATACATTGTATTTACTTTTCACAAATCTGACCTCCCGAATTATATTTAGTACTTTGTATAAACATGAGCGGCACGACGGGTGCCACATATGCCATGGATCATGATCTGCTTACCCTTCCGGAGCACATGAGTTCCACCCTAGTTTTTGATAATGTTCGCGCTGCTCAGTCTTTAGTTTCTATTCTATGTTTTGTGTACTATTAATTGTCTGTTGGGTTTTTTAACAATGGCGTTGTCAGTTTATATTCGACTTATAAGTTTGAATGTCCCTCTTGTATCTTTCGCCTCTCTTTTACTGAATATCACTAATGGAACAAGAACTACAACTTCCTGCAGAAGAACAGGAATTTATCCCTGGATTTCTCAATGTTTATAGTTTCATGTGTAGTGTTGAAAAAAGTAAAATCACAAAAATACTGAACTTTATAGAGGAAAATCAATTCGGAAAGTCCATAATCACATTGCAAAATCAAATAACAAAACGCATCAAAAACGAATGGACAAGAGCTGTCATATTCCTGACTTGGTACAGGCATTTTCAAATGTAGAAAATGGTGGATTGAACCTGGTTTTATAGTGCTAACCCTCTCACTTTGATGACAGTCGAAAGGAAACCCTCTGTTTTGGTTGGATTCGTGTTTTTCAATCTTTTGTTGCAGTGTACATAGGAAACCCGACGTTCTTCATTTTGGTCATAGTGTATTACGATTTTATTTAACGTTTGGTTCTTTGTGATCTTCTCATTCGTTTTATAAACAGTTTATAAATTCAGGAAACGTTTTGGTGATGGCGAATTTAAGTTAATAAGATGCTTTTTAGAGACAAAATAAACATGACAACATATACCAGATTTAAAGAACTTTATTCGTGTTAAAACAATGATAATTAAGTATTGAATGCTGCTTTTTGTAAATTTATTGGGGTGTAAAAGGGTTGACCGAAGTACATTTTGTATGAAGCGCGGAAGCGCTTCATACTAAAAATGTGCGCACGGTCATGCAACGCTTTTACAACCCTATAAAGTTATAAAAAGAAGCATTCAATACTTATAATTACATATTTTTTAGCTAGAATCATGAAAACACGAGGATGAAATTTGAAAAAAATAGGCAGCACAGGAGTTTTGATTAAAAAAAAAGTCAGGATGAGACACTTGCAAAAAAAAAAGTCAGGACGACAATTAAGGTAAAACAAAGTCAGGATAAACTAAAAAAAAAAGACAGGACCGAACAGAGTGGAAAAAAAAGGCAGGACAGAGATTACAGCGAAAAAAAAAATGCAGGACAAAAATTTTCATCCTAGCCCCCCCCCCCCCCACCCTAAAAATCAAATGGTAGCTCCCTTAGTTCATGAAATGCAATAAGGTTGGTACCAAGGAATTTTGCTTTTTAGTGCAAATGTGGTATAATCAGACAAAATATACTAGGGGAGTGTTTAGAGGCAATTCCAAATAATAACAGTTTCAAGTACTATAATTGAAGGGAAATCCTTTTATTTATAAAACACTGATATAAGTGAAGGAAAGTAACATGTTTTAAAAACAATGTCCGAATGTCTTCGTCGCAATATGCAGTTGAATTTCTTGTAGCTCCAAGTGTCTGGTTCAAATAAGTACATGCTCAGTTATCTACTCTTTGGTTAAATCCTCCCATGCAATCCAAGGTGCTTTGAATTTCCTACATTCACAACATTGCGGAGCTCTCAGTTGTAGTCTGCGTATACGTGGGAATGGTTGTGGACAGTATAGCCAAATGTTGAAGATTTTGTAGTTGCTTTGTACACACTTATATCTGTATGGGAACATCCAGGACATGCAAGGAACATTCTTACAATATTGTGGTCTGAAATGAGTAAAGTATGAATGAGAAGATGTGGTATGAGTGCCAATGAGACAACTCTCCATCCAAGTCACAATGTATGTTAATAATTTTGGGTCAAGTAGTTTGTATTTATGAAAGCATTCTGTGTAAATTTGTTATTAATACATCATAACGTTGTAGAATCTGAGGCATCCTGGGTAATTTTTTTAAAGTGTACACCAAAACGTCCTGATTGGTTGAAAATGTCATAAACAGTGGAATTTTAACCAATGACGTGGTACGAACAATGAAATTACCCATGATGCTTTAGATTCTGAAACGGCCAATTGGTTCAGTATGTCCTGCAATAATAATGACAATTTTTCAAACCAACATTAGATGTGTTTAAAAACTTTCAAGGGTAACAACAGGATACAGGAAGACAACTTTTCATTTCAGAAATGGATATTTTGAAAGCAATTACTAGTACATTTTAACTTGTGGTTGGAAAAAACGAACCAGTGCATGATTTCTAAGAGTTATACGTTTAATTCTAAATCTGTTTCCTTATTTGAAGTGTTATGGCAAAGAATAACTTACTTGCAGTCAGCATACGTTATAGCTGTAAATAGAGTATTCCACCAAGGTTTA
Source organism: Mytilus edulis (assembly GCA_019925275.1). NCBI lineage: Eukaryota > Metazoa > Mollusca > Bivalvia > Mytilida > Mytilidae > Mytilus > Mytilus edulis. Next base: position 74,653,921 of record CM034362.1, on the reverse strand, counting down.
AACACGTAACACTTTTTCCCGTAATACCAAAATGTTTTACCAATATACAACGATCTGAACTTAGACTCACACATCGATGCGTTAGCAGGTTGTCTAAAAAAATTAAATATAAAAATAAGAAGAGTTGGTATGAATGCCAATGAACCAATTTCTCACTATATATATCAAATACATATAAATATAAAGCCCAAGGAGTTGAGAAATATACATCAACAAAAAGGCAACATGTTACAAATACAGTATAAATTGTTTTATTAATAATCTGAAGTCGTTTGTAGTACTGACAAATATTGAAAAGACGATTAATTAAGGGGGTTCTTGTTGCTCAGTCTACTTTTCTATTATTGTATTTGTGTACTGTTTTTTTTATATAGATTTGACCGTTGGTTTTCCCGTTCGAATGGTTTTAAATTACTAATTTTTGGGACCCTTTATAGCTTGTGGTTCGATATGAGCCAAGGCTCCGTGTTGAAGGCCGTACCTTGACCTCTAATGGTTTACTTTTATAAATTGTTATTTGGATGGGAGAGTTGTCCCATTGGCAGTCATACTACATCTTCCTATATCTATTATATATGTTGTTTGTTTTGTGGTCGTTTTTGTGTGTTTTTGCCATGGTATTGTCAGTTTGATTTCGACTGACGAGTTTGACTATACTTTTGGTATCTTTCGCCTCTCTTTCATAGTGTTTCTATGTCTATAATTCATATCTTCAGTAAAATATATGTACATATAGGATGTAAGCGTGTGTCTACCTTTGAAATTAATAATTATGAGCTTGTAATAGCAGAAATAATTATTCTGTCAGCGACTGGTGTCCTTAATAAAACAGTACAAGAAAGAACACACTTCCAATCAGAAATTCAAAAGATTGTGGTCCAGATTGAAGCATGAATGAGAAAATCAATTAAAAATAATGCATATGGTAAATATATTTATCTTACGGTGGTGCGATCCACGGGTCTTTTGTATTTAACGAAATGAGGCTTTGTGCAGCGTCTTTGTCAATCTTTAGCTGCTCATAATCTCTTGCATTCTGTTTAGAGAGTTCTTTCTCCGCTCCGTCTATTTCAGACCTACGATAGAATAAGATTTAGAGTAATTAAGCTTAATCAAAGACTTATTTTAGAAACAGGGAAATTTGGTCCATAACCATTATCTTTATATCGTCGATGTTGATTTAGATGTTGAAACTTTGATTTAATGTTACCTTATTATCGAAACATTTACATATTTCTCAGATATGTGAACCAAAATTAAAAATGAGTTGATAACATATTTCGATCAAACTGACTTCTGAGTAACTGGCAAACCACAGAATAAACATGTTAAATGTGAATTGAAAATTAGATTATATGAGTTTCTTATACTATGTTCCTAATTTTGTCATTTTTTTTTTAAGAGGGAGACGGATTTATATAAGTTTTTCTTATTTCCGAATCCCTGTATTTATATAGTTTAATTATATTTCATGCACTTTTTGAAATAAAATATTGTTTGAACTAAGCTTAATCAACATTCCACCAAGGAATTATTTCATGCTCATGCTAGCTATAATACTTTATTGGTATCAACTAACATGATTTATATAATATTTTAATATTAGGTACAAAATGTATGAAATCCGAATGGTTAAACTATCACCAGTACAATAAAACATAAAATAAGGCACCCAGTTGTTAAATAAATCATAACGACATGTTTTATAATAGAACGTCATACCATAGTTATGCCTTGATTTGCATCAGAAAATATTGGATATGTCATCTTTATTTTGTTTGTTGCATTTGGTCCTTAGTTTCTTGGATATACTTTTTTTTGACTTTTTGATATTAGATAATCTGAATTATTCCATTTGTGGTATTATCAAGGATTATAGAGTAAGGATAGTTTATTATGATTTTTTTATGCGTTTTGTATTTTGAATAAAGCAGCATATACCTCCGTAGAAAAGTGATATTCACCGGGTTAGACCTGGTGTTAGACGTACCATTAATTTGGCTAGATAATTATCAGAAAAAGATATTGGTTTGAAAATTCTTTCGAAACATGGAATGGAAAAATAAGTGTCTTTTGTTTCGGTAACATGTCTTTTTGAAAATCTGATTTTGGCGTTGGCTTAAAATAAAAATTAATTGGAACCAAATATGAACCACGCGAAGGATAGTGCATTATATTTTTAAGAATGAAATTGTGGCCATCTGCGTGATGCGGGATTCCCTGAATAACTTAAATTTAGATTTATCGCAAATCATTTATAAATTAGTTTCTTGAAGTGAAACTATAAGGAAACTTTACAGAAACAAGGATACACTAATTACAAACGCCATATGATTATAAGACAAATTAACTCATCATAGATACCAGGATTAAATTTTGTATTTTCATATTATTATAAGACAAACTATCATAGGTAAAGCTAACTCACTCAGGGTATTTATCTTCATCATCGGAATCAAATCCTGCTAGAATATCATCATTATACTGGGCATCACATTGGTCTTCTTCTTGGCAGAAACCATATGCAAAGACACAGAAGAATACCTACAAAACAGAAGACATTGATAATACAAATCAATTATGTGTATTTTAATATGCATCTATCAAATACAGTTTATTTAGTTTGCACCCTTTTTCAGAGCACACATGTGAAATCATCAAAGATAAAATACATGTAAACAAACTCAACGCCTATACCAAGTCAGGAATATGGCAGTTCTTGTCTATTCGTTTTTGATGTGTTTTGTCATTTGATTTTGCCATGTGTTTAGGGACTTACCGATTTGATTTTCCTCTGAGTTCAGTATTTTTGTGATTTTACTTTTTTTATACATGTAAACAAACTTAACTTTAGTTTTATGAAATGACAATGCAATGTTCCAATGGATGTCGATGGACGATACCTAGTTTTAAGTCTTATGAATGTAAGTGTCGTATTGCTTTTTGCACAGAGGTTGTTTATTAATGCTCAAAACTTGCGTTATTTTTTCCATAAACAATGAATATGGATAAGGTACCATATTTGAATTAGATCAAATATTGCAAATGGAACTTGAAAAATGAGCATTAGTTTTTAAATGTCCATAGATTATAATTTAAAGATGATGGCATAAATGCAAAGATAGATAATCAAAATATATAAATGATGAAAAAAATAATGAACAAATACAAAATCAAAGATATAAAAAAAATAGAATAAGAAAATAATTACATAATCAAGTAAACGAGAGGTCAATACATATACTGAAAAAAATAAAATAAAAATAAATAAATGAAATACTTATGGAGAACCATTTTGAACGTGAGAATTAGAGGCACTCATATATATAATTAACCAATGTTCAAATATCATATTTAAAAATCAGTTATAACTTTAAAATAATTTCTATAGGATAATATATGAATTAAAATAGAAATAGATACGTACCAATGTTCTTAATATTTTCATCTTGGATAAATATTGTTGCTGCTGAATGTGTTGATGATTTGAATTAAGCGCCGTTTGTTGTATTTATACTGGATGAAGACTTTTGATTGGTGGATATTATATCCAATTAAAATAAGAGTGAGCGTTTGCGGATTTCATTTGTCCACTGAAGCAAAATGTTGATAAGATTTTAACTGTTGTTATGTTAATTAATGTCAGAAGGGCTAGGTTTTTATTAAATGTCTTTTATGTGTATTTTAATGCTATTTTTAAGATTTCATTATCAGGCGATCATTCGTAAATTTTGTCAACAAATTTATTTTGTTACTAAAAAAAAAGGTATTCAAACGAGTTGCGAAGTAAATTGTTTTCGGCAGACAAAAACATATTTGTTAAAAGTTGTTTCCTTAAAATAATAATTTAGTGCATTTTTATCAAACTGTATCTTTTTCTTTTTAGGAAAATGATAAAAATAATTAACTTTTATTTTTTTTTATTAAAGTTTAAAGTAAATACTAAAATTTATACCTGAAAAAAGAGTATAATATTTTGTCTAATGTAAAACAAATTTCGTAATAAAGATGTAAAACCTCTTGGATATTGGAATTGTTTATAATCGCATCATTTTCATCATTTATGAAAACAACAATGTTATGCATGAAATAAAAGTGTAGATAACATTTACTTCAAGTTCGTGGTGCCTGATCTTCAGTTTTCTCTTTAGTGTTTTATATACTGTCTTTTCGTCGTTTCTCCTTGTTTTGTCATGGTTTTATCGGTCTATTGAATTCTTATTGTCCTTTTGATATCTTCCGACTGTTTTTTCACAATATATTCAAAGTAATACAATTGGCATATTGGGGTTCGTGTTGTTTATTCTTTAGTTTTCTATGTTGTGTCATGTGTACTATTGTTTGTCTGTTTGTCTTTTTCATTTTTAGCCATGGCGTTGTCAGTTTATTTTCGATTTATGAGTTTGACTGTCACTCTGGTATCTTTCGTCCCTCTTTTAATGAAAACAGAATAGGTAAAAAGGGAACTGATAAATTTCAAAGCTCGTTGTTTATTCACATGGTTGACCATGGTAGATGAATTTGAAGGATATGACGGTTCTAAGTAATGAGAAAGTGAAAAGCTGCAACAATTAATTATCCAACTCAAGACCTTAGATATCCTAAACCTGTGACTTGTGTGATTCAATTACTCAAAGAGTCACCAAAAATTACTGGTTTAAAATGAAATACTCCGGAGGCGCGATTTGTCTACAGTATACCCTTCCTGAGTTATAGAACCGAGCAAGCTTTAATTTTTTTTAGAATAATGTCTTAAGCGTTATGAGTAAATTGTAGCATATTTCTGTGCAGTCTACAAAAATGAACATAACTCCTGGCTTCTCTTATCATTGATATACATTATATCGTATGGTATGTCAGATAACATATAGGTATGCAACAAGAGTGAGCTGAACAAATCATTTTGTTGTCATGTATGGAAAACTCAGTTGTCCATTTTAGCATCAAATTTAATGAGTAAAAAAAGGATCGACAAGAGCAAATTTATCTGTGCGGATTGTGTGTAACCTTTAAGTTTTTCAAATCTTTTGATTCATTTAATTTGTTGTTAAACTCTACACTTCGACACCAGTTATAATGCAAAAGTTGAAACGCCGATGTTAAACTTATGCTTTGCATGGGCAAATACCATAAAACCAGCCTACAATTGACAAAGGGAAGTAATTCATTCTAAAATGTGTAATAACATATTCAAATCGGTAATTTGAAAACGGACTATTGGTTATGGAAATCTTAGAGAGTTAAAGTATGCGGATATCAATGGTCAAGTTAAGCAAAAGATGTTTTGCTGTTATGTTCATCTATGTTGTAATTATAGTTGTATGTTTATTAATTGTAAAAGGTATAAAGTTTACATAACATGTCTGAAAAAAGTATTTCAATGCTATTTAAAAAGAATTTCATTATCAAGCGATCAAACCTTTTTTTAAAGAGGGACGAAAAATACCAGAGGGACAGTCAAACTCATAAATCGAAAATAAACTGACAACGCCATGGCCAAAAATGAAAAAGACAAACAGACAAACAATAGTACACATGACACAAAATATCAAACTAAAGAATAAGCAACACGAACTTAGTCAACAACTTTCATTTTGATTGCCGGCTTCATCAAACAAAATATTAAAATGAGTGCTAATAAAAAATATCTAATGTTTTCTTTTGTAAGTTGCTTCCTTTAAAAATGTCTTATGTTTTCTTTTGTAAGTTGTTTCCTTTAAAAACTTATTTAATGTTTACTGCTGTTAATATGCAGAATAAATTGAAACTACAAACTTTAGTACATGTAAACCAAAGTGTTTTCTTTTCCTTTTTTGCAAATAAAATGATGAAAATATGGATAAATTTATTTTTTGTTTAAGTTTAACGTAATTACAGTACTTAAATTTGTACATTAAAGGATTCACCAAATATTATGTTTTTGAGTTGATGCATCAAATATATATTTTAAAAAAGTTTTTTTTTTTAAGTACTCGAATAGTTTTTGTTATCCTAATCTTTCAATCATATATGAAAACAAATTTTTCTGTTCGACTCTGATTTTCGGTAAAGTTCTTGTTGATCAATTTTTATTTTTAGTTTTCTATGTAGTATTTTGAATACTGTTCATTGCTTCATGCTTTTTAAAATCGTTTGTCGGTTTATAAATTTGGATTATCCCATAGTTTTTTTTTGTCTCTTTTTAAAATTTGATATATTAGAATTATGTAGTTCTTTTTTCCCTAAAAGAGTACAGTCAGTGGACAAAAGTGAGTTCTCACTCAATAAATGTCTTATCATTTCAACGAAAATCAATATTTTTCAAAAACATATTCATAATAACTATAACACTGATTTATATGAAATAAACACAATAATATGTAGAAATTGTTGAAGTTTAACTGTTAATTTGGCCCTGATATTATTCAGGCTCATATTTATTTTCTGACGAGGTGACCTCAGAGAAAAAATTTCTGGAAAAGTTTGCCATGTATTCTAACCAAAATAAAATCGTAAAATTTGCATTTTTGTTTTACCCATTAGATAATGATAACATTCCTCACAAAAATTTATCACAAAATAAACGATAAAACTTCCGACATTTCTACATATTATGGTATCTATTATATGAAAATCATTCAAAGAGTCACTTTGAACAATTTTTTTTTAAATCGATTTTAGTTGAAATGATAGGACTTTTTTTATAGTAAGAACTCACTTTTGTCCAATGACTACACCATATTTTCAAAGTTTAGGTTATGTTTTGTTTAAGTTGTATATGCATTATGCTCTCTGTCGATTTTCAAATAATTAAAACAAAAATAAATAAATAAAACATAACAAGAATAGACTTGAAAGTAGTAATATACTTTGTAAACTGTACATCGCTACATGTAAAACATATTTGGAAGAGTATAAATTTCGAAGTGTATTTTAAAAATGGAATATTTCATTATTGTGCGTATTGCATTTGTCCGAATCAAAAAACAACAATAGCACGAAGCAAAGTTTACCCTTGCCATGTACAATGCATACACAACATTTCAGGATACCAAGAACTCTAGGATGGTTGGGTGGTTGCTTTTTTTCGGCCATTTTTTGAAATTCTTCTTATTTTCCTGATTCTTACAAAGACTAGCACTTAAACTGATTGTCCCAAAACAGAAACTATATCAACATTTCATATTTTCAAAAAAAAGTAATTCTTTTTTGACTGAAGTTGAACACATTATCTTGTATTTAATTTTCGGGATTTCACCCGGGATCACGCGTAAAACATTTATACAAACTTATAGAAAATAAAACCCAAAATAACGTCTAGAATGGCTTCTCATGGGCATTGTCATTTCGTTCCTTCAATACTTGCAGCTAGTCTTCGGGGGATAGTTATCTTTCATGGGCAATCTTACTTCACATTCTTATGTTATATAATTTTAAAAAGTATATACATTTTCACATAATAACGCAAAAACTTAATTCTTTGGGAAAAACCTTTAAATTTTGTGAATTCAAATTGAGCTCCAATATTATAAAATGGAAATTGTATATTTTCAATAGTTTATAAAGATTTTTAGGATTAAACTATGCATTATCATTATTTGGTACTCTCACAAAATATTGTGTAAAATACTCAGAAAAATAAGATAAAGAATTTTGATTGGTGGACATGTATCCATTCAATATTACAGTAAAAGTATACGAATATCAACGGTCCAGTGAAGTCAGTAGGGCTTGGTAACAAAATATGGTTTAAGGAGTTCTTTGAATTTATTTCAATGCTATTTCATTATCAGATTATCATGCATATATTTGTCAACAGTTTTTGTTGATGTAGAGACTTTATTAAAACACATTTTAAGTATGTAGCAATAACAATTATCTTCATCTAACAAAATATTAGAGTGCAAATAAAAAATACCTAATGTTTTCTTTTGTAAGTTGATTCCTTTAAAAACTATTTAATTTTTACTGTTGTTAATAAATGCAGAATACATTAAAACTACAAACTTAAGTGCATGTTAACTAAAGTATTTTCTTTTTCTTATTTTGCAAATAAAATGATGAAATATGGATAAATTAATTTTTTGTTTAAGTTTAATGTAATCAAAGGATTCACCAAATATTATGTTTTTCAGCTGATGCTTCAAATATATATTTTAAAAAAATAAAGCTTTTTAAGTACATGAATAGTTTTTGTTATCCTTTTCTTTCAATCATATACGAAAACAAATTTTAAAAAAAGCTAATTTTTCTGATCGTCTCTGATTTTGGTAAAGTTCTTGTTGATCCATTTTTATTTTTTGTTTTCTATGTAGTATTTTGTATACTGTTCATTGCTTTATGTTTTTTAAAATGGTTTGTCAGTTCATAATTTTTTATTATCCAATGGGTATCTTTCGCCTCTTTAATTTGAATTATGTAGTACTTTTTTTCCCCTAAAAGAGTACAGTCAGTGGACAAAAGTGGGTTCTCACACAATAAATGTCAACTAAAATCAATATTTTTCAAAAACAGATTTCATAATAACTACACCACTGATTTATATGAAATAATATGTAGAAATGTTAGAAGTTTAATTGTTAATTTGGCCCTGTAATTATTCAGGCTCATCTTTATTTTCTGACGAAGTGAACAAAGAGAAAAATATTTCTGGAAAAGTTTGCTATGTATTCTAACCAAATCAAAACCGTAAATTTGCATTTGTATTTTACCCATAAGTTAATTATAACATCCCTCACAAAAATTATGACAAAATAAAAGATAAAACTTCCGACATTTCTTCATCTTATGGTATCTATTATATGAAAATCATTCAAAAAGTCACTTTGAACAATTTTTTTTTAAATCGATTTTAGTTGAAATGATAGGACTTTTTTTTAGTGGGAACTCACTTTTGTCCAATGACTACACCATATTTTCAAAGTTTAGGTTATTTTTTGTTTAAGTTGTATATGCATTATGCTCTCCGTCGATTTTCAAATAATTAAAACAAAAATAAGTCAATAAAACATAACAAGGATAGACTTGAAAGTAGTAACATACTTTGTAAATTGTACATCGCTACATGTAAAACATATTTGGAAGAGTATAAATTTCGAAGTGTATTCTAAAAATGGAATATTTCATATTGTGCGTATTGCATTTGTCTGAATTAAAAAAAAACAACAATAGCACAAAGCAAAGTTTACCCTTGCCATGTACAATGCATACACAATATTTCAGGATACCAATAACTCTAGGATGGCTGGGTCGTTGCTTTTTTTCGGCCATTTTATTGAAATTCTTCTAATTTTCCTGATTCTTACAAAGACTAGCCCTTAAACTGATTGTCCCAAAACAGAAACTATATCAGCATTCCATATTTTCAAAAAAAAGTAATTCTTTTATGACTGAAGTTGAACACATTATCTTGTATTTAATTTTCGGAATTTCACCCGGGATCACGCGTAAAACATTTATACAAACTTATAGAAAATAAAACCAAAAATAACGTCTCGAATGGATTCTCGTGGGCATTGTTATTTCGTTCCTTCAATGCTTGCAGCTAGTCTTCGGGGGATAGTTATCTTTCATGGGCAATCTTACTTCACATTATTATGTTATATAATTTTAAAAAGTATATACACTTTCACATAATAACGCGAAAACTTAATTCTTTGGGAAAAACCTTTACATTTTGTGAATTCAAATTGAGCTCCAATATTATAAAATGGAAATTGTATATTTTCAATAGTTTATAAGATTTTTATGATTAAACTGTACATTATCATTATTTGGTGCTTTTAAAAAAATATTGTGTAAAATACTTTTGAGAAAAATGAGATAGAGAATTTTGATTGGTGGACATGTATCCAATCAATATTACAGTAAAAGTATACGAATATCAGCGGTCCAGTGAAGTCAGTAGGGCTTGGTTAACAAAATATGGTTTTACGAGTTCTTTGATTTTATTTCAATGCTATTAATTATCAGATTATCATGCATATATTTGTCAACAGTTTTTGTTTATGTAGAAACTTTATTAAAACACATTTTAAGTATGTAGCAATAACAATTATCTTCTTCTAACAAAACTTATTTTTTTAAGTTATTTCCTTAAAATAATAATTTATCTTTATTGTTGTAGATTTATATTCATGAAAATACAAAATTAAATAAATAAAAGTGATCCTTTCTTTTTCCTTTTTAATGAAAATGATAAAATAAAAGACGGTACATCGATTTTTTTGATTTTTTTTAATTAAAAACAAAAAAGATTACCCTTAAAACTTACTTTAAAATGTTTTTAGCCCATGAGCTAATAGAAAAAAACCCTTTTTTGTACGATAATGGTTTATGTCCTTTATATCCTTTCCATCATTTATGATAGAAAAAATACTGCGGTTTCTAATAAAGAATTCGTCAATTTTTTTCTATTCGACATTCTTTTTCGGCGGAGTTGTTTGCTCAATGTTTAGGAGATAACTGTATTGTATTTTAAGGTCCGACGGCATCAATTGGGGATTTGATGGTCGCAAATTAAGTTTACTGGCGACGCGTTAGCTTGCGCTTGCGCGTACGTCCCACAGCATCAATTGTCAATTGGTGCCATGTAAAAAAGTGACGTTATCCAATCAAAATGAACGTTACAAACGTTGTTGCATTAGAATTAGATATCTATGTAGTGTATTGTTAACTGTTGATGTTCCATTAATTATTCCTACTTCTTTTCTTTTCTGTTATGTTATTTTTTTCGGCTTATGAATTAATATTGTCCCTTTGGTATCCCTTGTATCTTTCATTCTAACACAATGTAATCTTGTATCTAGAAAAAAGAAGATGTAGTATGATTGCCAATGAGACAACTCTGCAAAAGATACTAAAATGACAGAAATCAACAGCTATAGGTCATCGTATTTTGTGTTGATTAGTTTGTCTTTTGTGCTTTTTAGTTTATTGCCATATTGTTTTTCGTCGACATTTGAGTTTTAAATATACCTTCGGTATCTTTCTTTTTTAAAGTATTAATATAATTTTGAATGTTGAATATAGCAGCATGTAAGACAAATGTGAAGTTCATAAATTTCATAAAGTAAAATAACAAATATACCCTACTCCGAGGAAAATAAAAAAAAGAAAACTCCATAATCGAAAGGCAAAATTAAAAGTTAAATTCATGAAATATATGGATAACAACTGTCATAACCCTCACTGAGTACAGGCATTTTTGTATGTAGACAATGGTGGATTAATCAAAGCAATGAACACCTGTTATATATAAATAATTACATTAGATGAATGTTTCATTAAAATACTTTATTCTGATAGGCTAACTGCACATCACATGTTATTTCTTAAGCAATTGCATAACTCAATAATCCACAATAAAGTGCACAGGTGAATTAAATAAAAAAAAATATAAAATTCGTGTTTTCATTATCATAGCTAAAAAATGTAATTATAAGTATTGAATGCTTCTTTTTGTAACTTCATAGGGTTGTAAAAGCGTTGACGGTGCGCACATTTTTAGAATGTACTTCGGTCAACGCTTTTACACCGCAATAAAGTTACAAAAAGAAGCATTCAATTTTCAACACAAAATGATGAAGTGATAGCACAATAGTTCAAGGTGAATATTCTATAATACAAATTGTAGCCGTGGTTGAAATCATATTGAGCATTACTTCATTGCGAACACACATACAGCAAAAATATGCATTTTCTATTTGTTTGAAAACAACCAACTGTTTTTCGATGAATAGCATATTTTAGATGACATATGTATGTTTTATTTTGAAGCTTTTTCTCCTACCAACTGTTTCAAAAAATAATTTTCGACTTTAAAATTCATTCTCGTGATAATGCTGAAGAGAATGTATATATTCATTTCATCTATTTATTTAATGAAAAATCCTTTTGTTAATATATAATAAATGTCAGTGTCTTCTTTATTTAGTAAAGTATGATATGCAAAACACAAATTCATGTATTTCATTGAAAGTACTGTGAAAACTGCTTATCAAGTGACAAAGAATCGCACTATCCTACACACATTTCGTTTTGATTTTAATTGATCCTGTTTACCTTAGTTTTGTAAATTTATTTGAGAACTTCTTTGATCGTCAATTCACATTTTTAAAAGGTTGGGTTAATGTTAATGTATTTCCTTATGGAGACTGCTGAGGCAATACTTTGTTTTACAACCAGGATTATTTACGGAAACACAATCCGCAATTTCACTTTACCTACGTATGTATCATTATATGAGTTCGTGCCTTATGGCGTGTGTCATACTTATTATCCATTAAATTATATACTGATATTATCTACACTCCTTTGTAATGTCGATTTCTTTTCTTATGGTTCGATGACCAAACTTTAAATTATATCCGTATATTTTCATTTGATGATGTTTATCCAATGATATGGAAGCTTACTTCGATATAAAGGCAAGGCACCGCGAAGTTCAAATCATACAACACTCGACTCATTTAAGAATAGAAATCACAGATATGGCTGTTCTAAGAATTTTGGTAAGTAATTGAATATTTTCTAAACTTTAAATATACTTTATTAACTAAATATATTCTTAAATACTCATGATTTTATTATTATTTAAAATAAAGTTTCTTGATTTTATCATTATTTAAATTTAAAATAAAGTTTCTTGATTTGAACATTTATTCTAAATTAATTTTCATTTTGTTTTTAATTTTTTTCTTGTGACCTGATCGAAATCTAAAATTTGTGAATTTATGAATTGAGTCTCTGAAATTTTTCAACACCTTGCATTTGTTCAAATCAAAATTTCAAAAAGTTTAAGTGACGCCAAAAATATATTGAAATTGGAACTGGTTTCGTATATACGTATTCATTCAATAGTAAATAATAAAAGGTATCGTTCCTTGATTAGCCGTAACTAATGCTCAGCAATCTTAAACTGTTAAAATTGTATTAATATATTAATTGGTAGTTTTTTTAAAATCTAAATGAAAAAAAAATGCATGTTAACGAAGAAGAAATTTGTTTAAATCATATATTATATAAGGCATTGTGTTCACAAAAACATTTGATTTTAAGGCAGTAAAAAATGTAGGTATGACTGTAGAACGAAAATAAATGATAGAAAGCAAAATGTTTTCACTGTAGTATTAAATTGAATTGTGCGTAACTATACAGGCAATACATCTAGCCGTAATGTCTCCTATTAATTCTAAATGTAACCATTAATTATACAAACTGGAATTAAGAATACCAGATTCTTAAAAAAGTTTAAAAACGATTGAAGAATGAAAATTCAGAATACTAATTATTGTTTCTAATCGTTCAGGCACTTATCGGTTCTTTGGCCTTTCAATTGAATAATGAATTCTTATTACAGGGGATTCTGTTTTGTTTTGTTGCTGTTGTTAACTGTCAGATTTGTGCATCAGAGGCTAAAACTGAAGATCCATTTCAAGGAAAATTAGAAGATGAAAAGGGCTATCCAAAGTAAGTTAAAAAAAAAACAATATAAAACAACAAGAATCGTTCTGAAGTTGATATTCGTTTTTTTTTTATTATATATCTTTTGGGAGGGGAAGGGTCATATTGTTGCAATTTTAATAAACTAAATGCGAGAATTCAAGTATCACGAAAATGCAAGTTTTCCTCAATCCACGAAAATTGATACACAAGAACAAATGTATCCACAGTATTTATATTTTTTTGGACTCGGCTCATGAAATAGGTTGACCTTTTGCAGAAACACATCTGTGGTTGCAAATGTCGTTTAAATGTCGTTTGCTTATTTGCGTCTTTCAGAAGCTTTTTTTATTGAAGCAAACTTCTGGTATTAAAAAAAATATATGATATTGTAGCTATACAGGACCACAAATACATTGTAACATTCATTAAACGCCATTTTGGTGTAATACTGGACGTTACAAACATTGAATTTCTATTGCTTCCTTTTTTTTAAATTCACAAACACGCACAAAGACATTTGTCAAACATACATGCTAAATTGATACATCCAAATTTTTTTTTAAATGAAAACTAACTCGTTTTTCACCCTTTCCAGAGCTGAAATAGAAAGTGCATATGAGAAGTTAGACCGGGACACAAAATCACTGATCGATAAAGACGCCGCTGAAATGGCAACTTTGAGTAAACTGGATTTTTTGCCGCCTGTGTAAGTACTGATGTTTTCTCATTTCAATCTTTTTGTCCATTTTTATTTCATCTTTCATTTATCACTAGTTTTCTTATTCATCATTTCTTTCTCACCTACTATGGTTTCGATTTCATGAATAATTGTCAAGTATATTCTTACCAAAAAGAGACAAAATAAAAGCAATTCACCTGCTAAGCAACGTAGACAGGAACTGGGGAGGATCCAGTATATTTGAAAGTGAACTTCATTGCATAAAACTGTATATAAACCGCTACTCTGAAATCCGATAAATTATAGCTAAATAGGTCAAAGACTTATACTTTGACTGTGTCGTAGTGTATGTAAATGAAACAATCAAAAGTGAAATAGTCAAAAATTAAGATTATATCATTTAAAGGAGGTATGACCTAAAACAAGAAAAATTTTAATTACGACAATTGTATGTGAGTCCTGTAATTCACTTGTCTTAGCGTTTCGTTATCATAAGTAGAATGTCAGTTCATCTTTTATTCATGCTGTATGTTTCATTACAAAGAGCGAATCAATTTATTGCTAAGAGACATATTTATTTTTCAGTTCGCAATTTTCATCATCCCTTTGCCCTCACACATTTGTCACAGTCTATCCAAGGGGTGGCATTTTCTAAGCAGTACTCTAGGAAAGTGTTGGATTCTCAATAGATGGTGGAATACCCCACTCTCATACGCTGTGTGCCCGTAAGTACAAATATGGTAGAAAATTTATCAAAACACTCCGATCTCATAAACTGTTTGCGAAAAAAGTACAAATATGAAAGAAATTTTATATAAATACTCCTCTCTCATACGCTGTTTGCGCGTAAGAACAAATAAGATAGACATTTTATTAAAATACTCCGAGTTCATACGCTGTTTGCGCATCATAAGTATTACCAATGTTATTTCAACTGATCGGACGGAGCTTATGTTTTAATTGCATAAGGACAGTCTATTTGAAGATGTGTGCGATAAGGATGATTGCCGTTTTAATTGATATTGAATTCTAATCGCCTGTCAGTGTCACCAAACGCATATACAAATGAACTGAGTGTATGATATGGGACGAATAACTGAACACTTCATTAATGAGGAGTTTATCCCAAAACTCCTGTCTATAGATGGACTGTTCTTAAATAAGCTAACTTCTTAAACCCCGCCCAGTCAAGTGAACTAAATCTAGTAATACAAATATGATGGACATTTTATTTAAAGGTTTTCATGCAGGAGAAGACAAGGTGCAGGTGTATATCTAGACAAACAACTGGTGTCAGTCTTTATACCCCGCGTTTGAATTACTTTTAAATCTAATTACTGGCCGTATTTTACAAGCAAATAAAACCTCAAAATATATTGTTTGAACTGCGCAATGGAAAAACTCAACAAATATCGTTTCAATTTGTTGATTGAATACACTTGTACAGATAAAAGATTTATAACTAAGAAGTTTAAGCTATATGAAATGAACCCTTTTAACATGTGTTTTTTCGTATTATATATACCTGCATCAATTCCCAACGGAAATAAAACGTAATTTACATTATTTTTTATTGTATATTTGTAGAACAAAATCATGCGTAGGCCTACCTTGTCCTGCTAAAAACTACCGTTGTACACCATCGAACTACAAGGGATACGTAGCTTGGACCTATTGTCCAGGAAAAGGATTCAGTCGCAGATGGTTTAAATTGCCGCAGTGCTGTGAATGTCAAAGATTTAAATGTTGAGAGAAAGATAGACAGAGACAGAGAACAATTTTGATCGAACAATTAATAATCATGTATCAATTACAAATGTTGAATAGAAAATAAAATCTTAATATAATAACGACTTTTAATTATTACTTGAATGTCGAATGCAGTGAATATTTTATTTTTAACTCATTAAATAGTGTCCTGGCAGACGTTATATGAAGCTTGCAGAACGCTGGAAAGCCAACCCGACAATGATCATCATAAAGAACACTATGTATAATCAAATGTAAAACTTCGATTTTAATCTCAGTAAATATATATTCGACAGTACCTTCTTAATTGACAAAACATGAGCAGATGAAAAATCAAAGCACAATAATTAACAAAAAAAAAAACTGCAGTGGAGAAGCAAAACAACACAACATTGATATTACGTATCACAAATTCGCTATTTGAAAATCTGATTCATACTGGGTAATATTATCAAAATAGTACACCAACATTTTGCAATTTAAATAATTAAAACATTTGAACCAATGAAGTGACATTATTTTTTTATTTATCAGAAACATGGATTTGGTCTGTCAAATTTATTTCTTTATTGACAATGAGAATACGTGATTAAATCATGGAAAGTATTGTCATGGTATTTTTATCAGTCCAATGAATAATTTATTGGATATTGCAGATATTTGGATTTTCCCGCGGTTCGTATAGTAAAGCGGGAAAATATTGTATTGTCGTTACGTTTTCATAAATATTCATCAGGCGTGACAAAATTGACCAATCAGAAGTTGAATTTTGTGTTACGATATATTGGTGTTTTTCAAGCGCTTCACTTTCTAGCCGTCGTTCAACATAGTAAGGTCCTTTATTTTTAATTACTGATTGCAATTAAAGTTGTTTTTATTTATTCGTATATGTATTTGCTAATTAAAGGTGTGGTCCGCCACTTTTATCCGGAGATAGGCTCGAGCATTAGCACGTTTACATGTTTCCATTCATATTCATATATCATGTGAACGATTGTTGGTTTTTCCTGGACGGCCTTGACTATCTATGAAGGGTAAACATTCAGAAATTTAAGCGAATACACTGTGGATACTTTGATCTTTGAAATTTTAATAATTGTTAAAATGTGTACTGCTGATAATTATTTGAGATACAAATTAAATACGGCGTCTATCACGTTCGACGGGCTGTCAGCAAATTTATATTTGTGTTTTAGTTATATTTAGTCATGGAGTAGAGGTAATACAGAGATAGTCTCAGTGGAATATAAAGACAATTTGGCATAATCCGTTGCGATTTAGAGCTTTATAAATACATATGGTTTTCTCATGGAATGACTTTTACCAATCATAAGCACCTGAGATGAACCCAGTTTTTGGTGTGGTTCGTGTTGGTTAGTCTTTTGTTTTTAAATGTTGTGTGTTGGATTTTATTGTTTGTCTGTCTTGTTCTTTTTTAACCATTGCATTTTTAGTTTATGTTCGATCTATGAGTTTTATTGTCCCTCTGGTATCTTTCGCCACTCTTTTATGACTTTTTAACAGCATTATACTACTGTTACATTTATTCATTAATAGAAATGAACGAAGATGTAAAGTGAAGGTCAATGGACCCAAAATAGATATTACACAAAATATTCTAGTTATAAAAAAAGGTTACAACATGTGCGATCAAAGCATGTAATGGTGTTTCCTAAAAACATCATGATAACTACGTATCAAACGACACTAATAGATATACAAATTAGGTGGGAAAAAGAATGGGAGATACTAAGGGTACATTTTAAACTTATCAGCCGACGCGAAATGACAACAAATCCCAACAACAAAAATAATTGCAATGGAATGCAATGTATGCATTTATACCCTATAAAGTCAACACAAACTACTTGGAATAAGAAATACTGAGCAATATGAAATTTTTAAATTGCGGATTGTATTACCGTAATTTAAAGAAACATAGAATAAATGATGACCATTCTAACGGCAAAAAAATAATTTCTTTTTCACGGAAGAAAGACTTTTTTTTATTATTTTCAACATATTGGTGAGCTTTTTCTAAATTGGTTATCACTAATCCTAAACTTGACAATAACATTAAATGATTTAAACGACTTGG
This sequence comes from Mytilus edulis, assembly GCA_019925275.1. NCBI lineage: Eukaryota > Metazoa > Mollusca > Bivalvia > Mytilida > Mytilidae > Mytilus > Mytilus edulis. Next base: position 74,635,970 of record CM034362.1, on the reverse strand, counting down.
TCTGTCAGCCTGTTAATTTTTTTTTATTGAAAACTGATTATGTCATCACGTTTATTATTATCAAATTATTTTGAGCATTATTATCATACTTAACTTTTATACTAATGTATGCAAAATTTATGTTTGCATTTTGTTTATGATTTTAAAAGAAAAGACTTTGTCGGAAGGATAAATTCAGTAGTGAAATATTTCTTTTTGTCAATAAACTCATCATAGATACCAGGATTAAATATTGTATTTACGCAAGACGCGCGTTTCGTCTACAAAAGACTCATCAGTGACGCTCGAATCCAAAACAGTTGAAAAGGCAAAATAAAGTACTAAGTTGAAGAGCATTGAGGACCAAAATTCCTAAAAAAATTGCCATATACAGCTAAGATAATCTATTCCAAAGGTAGAAAGCCTTAGTATTTCCAAAATTCCCTGTTACTGGGTAAACTTGACATTAAGAATTATGCTCAGCATGTCAGTCTAGTTCACAAAGTATGGTTCGTCTTTACATCAAATCATTATGTTCTCGTCGGGGTGTGCATAACACATTGGCAACGGAACGAAAAATATAAATCAAGCCATCTATACCCTTGCCAATGCGAGTGTTGCACTTTTAACTATAAAACTATGCATGAATTAATTTCGGTTCAAAAGAATACAACTATTCCGTTTCAGAGTAGGTGCAACTGTTCACCATAATCACTGAACATGATTATAACTTCTAAGTTTTTAAAATGTCTTTTTCAATCAAAAGGAGACACGAGCTAATCTGAAAACCCCTTTAAACAACTAGGTAAAACCTATAAACTGCGGAAAAGTCAACAGTCTCGGCATATATCATTCCAAATACTGAGTAATTGTCTTTTTAGCTGTACATTAATTGATTTGAAACCATGATCTGACAAAGTTTTGAACATTAGATCTACAAGGGTGCAATAATAATCTTAATACTGATCAGCTCTATTAGGAAAAAAACGAAATATATGTAAAACAATTTTTAGGTACTCTACGTAATAAACATTACAAACTGATTGGTTCAAATCATGTAAGTAAAGCCAAATCTGATTTGTTCATATCATGTAAGTTAACTCAATTCTGATTGGTTAATATCATGTAAGTTAACCCAATTCTGATTGGTTCATATCATGCAAGTATACCCAATTCTGATTGGTTCATATCATGTAAGTAAACCCAATTCTGATTGGTCATATCATGTAAGTATGCCCAAGTCTGAATGGTTCATATCATGTAACAATTAAGAACCCAACCCAGAAGAAAATTCACCGTCTGTTTCTTCCCCACCTGCAAAGCAAGTGTTGTATCTCGAAATCTGCCATTTGCATGTAGTTACTGATGGACTGTCAATCGAAAAAGGACCACTCCGCAGAAGATAGAGCTTCGGTACAGAGGACTGTCATTCCAAAAAAAGTTCACACCGCGGTTGATTGTGATTTTGTACAGACTTGTCTTTCTATGTTGTGATGTTATACTACTGTTTCTGAAAAGAGGGAAGGTTTTCTACCATTAAAACGTTTAATCCTGCTGCAATTGTTTGCACCTGTCGTAAGTCAGGAATCTGATGTTCAGTGGTTGTCGTTTGTTTATGTGGTTCATAAGTGTTTCTCGTTTGTTTTTTTATAGATTAGACCGTTGGGTTTCCCGTTTGAATGGTTTACACTAGTAATTTTTTAGGCCTTTATAGCTTGCTGTTTGGTGTGAGCCTATGCTCCGTGTTGAAGACCGTACCTTGACCTATAATGGTTTGTTTTACCATATGAATTTATATTTAACGTATAAAAGACTACTAGTATATAAGTTTGAATAAATTGTGTCTAATCCTTTTTGCATATTTAGGCAAATAAAATATGTTTTAAGTAAAAAATAACGTTTGCAAATAGAAAATTCGAAAGTTCTCCAGCCTAAAGTTAACATATTTCTTTTTAGTTCTTCTAGATTGGTTCAATTTATTTACCTCCAACTTTTCCCCTTTGATAATTTTGTATCAGTGCACAGCGCATCTAATAGGTTACACATGCGTATTTCTGTCCAATGCATTTCTATGAGGTACTTGTGCGGTGCTAATAATTATAGTTCTTGACTTATCAACAAAAGTAAATTACCAATCAATAGAAAAAGATGGATTTGAATTTAGATATCAGAAACTTTGTTTAACGAGCATATCCCTTCAAACTGGTAATAAAAGAAATAACAAACACAGTTAGATATATCTCATTTAGGAATCTTAAATCTGAAATTTTTTTAAAGGCAAGGACGGTCAAGTAGAAACATAGGTTACTACATGACATAAAGTGATATTGAAAAGTAGCCAAATTCTTATACTTTGGATTCATTATTATTATTCGTTGGATACCAATTTTCGTTGATTTCGTTGGTACAGGTGAACAACGAAATTAAATGTTCAACGAATAACAAATTTGTTACGACTTATATACAGACTTTGGCAAAATCACTAAATTAAATATCAACGAATATGCAAGTTTTCCTGCATCAACGAAAATTGGTATCTACGAAAGTAACTAAATCAACAGTATGGTCAGTTTCATTTCTTAATTTACGAACACAAAATTCAAGAAAAGTACGGCATTACTCAGGTCTGAAGCGATAAAATGATAATTCGATGATAAACTCTGCATACTGTTGTGCATACCTCATTTCATGTTAACTGCTCATAGACCACTTATAGTGGAAGATATTAGCAAGCAAAATCGAGGGAATTGTGCAAATGATGATACAAGCATGAAAATTACCACAAAGCATCATTATTATATACTTTTAAAGAAATAACTGCTGGCCATTCAAAAAAATATATTTTTCAAGATGGCCACGTCCATTTTCTAAAATGGCTGTTTCTTCAGTTTGAAAATACTGATTTTTCTGAAAAAATTTTTTTTGAACTTCTTTGAGTAAAAACCAATTATCAGGTTTGGCGGCTACCTTCTTTACATCACATATTTATTAAAAATTAATATGTGATATATCCAGTATTTACGCATGCGCGAAAATGTTACAAGATTCTTTCAAAAATATTTGAACTATTTACTATAAATTTAGTGTTTTTGGATTTCTAATGATATTATGAGTTGCTTTGATAACATTTTTAAGGTTATGATACACATGAATTTAACACTTTTGCGCATGTGCAAACCATTCATAGACATCAAGAGCGATTTTTATGCACTACCAGGCAATTCTCAGGTATTCGATGGATAAGGCGAAAATGTGGTGAATCCCGGAGAAACATCAATTGTAACTACAGATCAGCCACTTTTGGAAATTCCGAAGGAAATTCACTGGGAATGGCCTGACTTTTACGGAAAAGATAAGTTTATCGTCGTGTTTGGTTGATTGCACATTTAAATGACTTGATATAAAACTCTGGGTGATATATCGCGTGTTAGGGGATGGACATGTTGTCTTACTAAAGGCAATATTGAGCACAAAGAACGGCAGATTCTTTTTATGTATGTTCAAAAGTACCTAGGACTAGACAGGCGCATCAGACAACTGCATGTATTTTGCTTGAACTGTTAATTTCAGATTATGAATGCTTAACTCAGAATATATAATTATGTCATGACTCTGTGACGTACAATGATTTAAAATACTGGTGTATAGTGTATAGAGTCATCTCGACCACAGTTTCATTCTTGGCGTTCAATTTTAAATTTAGAACTTCTTCTGATTTTGGTATTATGCTCATTTCATGAGTGAGATTTCGTTCTTTACAAACAGTTCATATAAAGCATGATGGCGTATTGTTTTAGGTGTTGATCGTGTAAATTATGCTCGATCATTACCGACCCACCCCTCAGATATGACTTCCCTTCCCTAACATCACCCACAGGTGGCAATGGAATTTGAAAATGATAATTTCACTGTACGTAAGATCAACAAATTTCATCCGTATAACACAATTGATCATGTAGACACAAAAACAGATTAATACAATTGTGAAGGGCAATGTTGGTGCCATAGGATTAACCGAAGATCCCATTTAGACAAATGATTGGTAGCTGGACCAGGAGTCAGTATACTAGAAGATGAATTTGAAAGATCTTGTGGTTTGGGTCATTCTATAACAGATGAACGACCTATTGAAGACTCTACGAAAACACAAAAAAGATGTCTTTAAACTGCTTTAAAGGCTTGGTAAAGTGATGAACGAGTTTGGAAATTCATTTATAGAAGAGTCGTCAGATTTGTAAAAAATATACTCCATTTAAGAAATTGTTGAACAAGTAAGATATGTAAATAAACTACAAGATATTGGTCCAAACAATACGAAGATCTCTTGAAGCAAATGCAAAACGAAGGAGAACCTGCTTTTAATAACCAAATAAAAATAACAACTTCTTATTTTGGCCGCCAAAATGAGACTGGAAACGTCCTTGTCAAAAACAAAGCTAGAGAACATTAAACGTGATTGCAATATCTTTTCTGGACTTTTCATTTCTTGTCACAGTAGACAGTTTTACTTGGAGTATTTCTTTATCCATTAAAACCAAACTTCTCCTCCGTCTTTATCTTAGGATGTTTCTTGGAATAGTGGTATTAAATCGCTGCAAATGGGTTTACTTGCAACATTTTGCGATTTGCTGATCCAAATTGGGACGCATTGATCGTTGGTGGGGCAGCAATGGTTAATTCCAGGTCACAAAGTTGAGCAACAATATTTGATGATTATGCATATGATGTCATACTGCCTTACATAAAATCTTGCATCGATAGGTATTCAAGAGTAGACATTGTATTTGATGTTTACTAAATGAATAATTTACAGGCTGTGACAAGACAAAGGCAAGGTTTTTGTGCCAGATGGAAAGGTGATGGTTCTGGTAGAACACCAAGGGTTTGGAGTAGTTTTCTCTGTGAAGATGACAACGAAACGAAATTGTTCAAGTTTCTTGCTGACTAAAGAGACTAATAAAAATGTGTATGTTATTGATGGTGAAAATATTCTTTGCACTTTCAATAAGGATACTTCCTATCTATCACTTGTAGTCATGAAGAAGCAGATACATGAATGTTTGTCCATGTTCGGCATGATTATAAAAAGTGTTGTTAAATGTAATTTTAGGTAGTACTGCCACAGATGTAATAGTATCAAGAATTGCAGCAATCGCAAAACTAGGTAGAACACATTGTGGATAGGTAATGGAAGGAATAAAGACTTTTGTTGGCTTCCTGTACGTGACATATAAAATGCGTTTAGTCCTTGTTTAGCTGCTCTTTCTTTTGTCCATGCATTCAGTGGATGTGACACTTTGTCGAATTGTCGTGGGAAAGGGAAGAGGTCAGCTTGGCTAACAATGGAAGGTTTTTTCATTTTTTTTGGGCTTAAGTATGAAGCGAGGTACGATATGAATTGTTTGCCAGGAAGCAACGGCATTGTGATGCAATTCCGCCTACAAGAGGTTCTTTTCCACAGCACATCAAAAGAGAAATAAATCAAGGAGGAGTTGTTTGGGCTCAACCTGATTCATGTATTTGACAGGTACACGTACCAAGTCATGAATACTGGGGTTAGATGAAAGAAAGAATCAATGACAGTTGCAAACAGAAATGGACTTCTGTGACTGCCGTTGCATCCTCGTGTCAGGAACTTTTGAAATGCGGAGGCAAAAATCCAGCTGTGTTGGTAACTGTAAATGCTACCGTTCTGGCTTTTCTTGTACGGGTTGTTGTATAGACAACTGTCATATAATTATAAGATAAGCAACCTGTCTTTCTAACCAAACTAGACATTTAAACTTAACAAAGAGTGTTATCACTTGTTAAGTTGATGGGAATTATGAAAATATTTTCTACGTATTTGCCTCCATTTTGGAACCGGAAATCACTATTTTTCTTCATGTATGTGTTGATTTGTCGAACTTAGGAACTGTTTTTAACGTTTTATCATAACTTACATTGGTTTATACCTTTATCACATCTTTAAAGGATTTACATCCCTTGTGAAGTTGCTAGAAAGTAATAAAATTGAAATTTTTTACTTTTTTGCCGGCATTTTGAAACCGGAAGTCACCTTTAGTTTCATTAATGTATTGTCTAGTCGTAATTTAGGAACTGTCATTTACTTTTTATCAAATCTAACATTGGATTTTACATATAACATACCTTTCAACGGATTAACGAATGAATGTCAATTTGTAATGACGCCATTTCCAAAATGTGTGGTGGCCATCTTGAAAAAATGATTTTTTTTTCTGGCCAGCAGCGGATTTTTTATAAGTATCATTTAGCCAACCTTTTTACCAAATTTCATGCTTGTATCACGATTTGCACAATTATGTCCATAATATCTCCCACTATTAGCGGCGATTTGATTTTGCAATCTTCAAATTTACTTGATGTTTTGAAATCAAGAAAGATTAAAGTTTTCTATATTTCAACAATTTATATTTACGTTGGTTTTTTTTTAGCGAAATTCGCAAAATACAAATTGCTTGCGTCATGAGTTTGTTTGTAATATTCAATATGTTGTCTTCCGATAGTAATTGATTAACAAAAGTTAAAAGTATTTGAGTAAAGCTTTATTATTTTAAAGAAATAATAAAATAAAAACAAGGAGTTTGTAGAAAGTCACCATTGGAATACACGCATAGATAAATAGGTACAAATCTGATTCTTTGTAGGTCTACTTTGGACACGCCATCCACGAGTAGACAACTTCGTAGGTAATCGAGCCGCCCCAAGATACGATTTTAAACATGAATCCATGTCCAGAAAGATGAGTTACTGTCGCTTTTATCCGCACATTCTTTCCCCTGTAGGTATCCAGTGAGTTCATTCCAACTACTAAAGCAGGTGTCCTGCGGAAAGGTCTACGAAATGGTATGTACATAATTCGATGTTTGTTTCGTCTACTCGAATACCCAAGCTGTGCAGTTCCAGAAATGCCTACAAGCAGTAAAATGAAATACTTTAAACTTATCAAAGTGAAAAACCACATTTGATTGACTTCAGCCAATACAACAGTAACTACTAATTCTAAAAATATATTAAAGTGAATCATCTTCATGTGAGACGAGAATTATTTTCATCTGAGACGAGCATAATCGTCCTATGAGACGAGCATAATCGTCCTATGAGACGAGCATAATCGTCCTATGAGACGAGAAATAATCGTAATGTAAGACGAGAATGAATGTCATTTGAGACGAGTAATGATCGTGATGTGAGACGAGAATTAATGTCGTGTGAGACGAGAATTAATGTCATATGTGAGACGAGAATTTATGTCATGTGAGACGAGAATTAATGCATGTCATATGTGAGACGAGAATTAATGCATGTCATATGTGAGACGAGAATTAATGCATGTCATATGTGAGACGAGAATTAATGTCATGTGAAACGAAAATTAATGTCATGTGAGACGAAATTGATGTCATGTGAGATGAGAACTATTGTCATGTGAAACGAGAGTAATCGTTATGTGAGACGATAATTGATGTCATTTGAGACGAGAATAATCGTCATGTAAGACGAGAATAATCGTCCTGTAAGATGAGAATAATATTCATGTGAGACGAGAATAATTGCCATGTGAGACGAGAATAATCGTCCGGTGAGACGAAAATAATCGTCATGTGAGACGAGAATAATCGTCATGTGAGACGAGAATAATCGCCATGTGAGACGAGAATAGTCGTCTAGTGAGACGAGAATAATCGCCATTTTTGGTAGCAATTAGTAGATCTTTATAATGTTTAAGAATCAGCATCTCATAAACAGCATTAGTTAAATATAATTCCTCAAAATATTTTTGCAGATGGTTTGAAATGACTTAGGAGTTTATAAAATGCCTTTTAGCATGTTTAGAGTTTGACATTAATCAAATTAATTATATAATGTGAAGATGTACAAAACGACAGATCTGTTTTAATTTTTTTCTAAATATACTTTCTCAATCTTTTTTATGCCTTACTATCTTATCAAAAAGTTCAATCAAAAACATACTGAACTCCGAGGAAAATTCAAACAGAAAGTCCTTAATCAAATTAAAAACAAAATCTTAAACACATCAAACGAATGGACAAGAACTGTCATATTCCTGACTTGGTACTGGCATTTCTTATGTAAAAAATGGATTAAACCAAATTTGATAGCTACTTAAACCTCTCACTTGTATGATATTTGTTGATTTTAATGCTCAGGATAAATTCGAAGATATCGACACATGCCATGTGGTAATTTCCAACAATTCTATTGCTTCCATGAATTATTTCTTAATGTTTTTACACTTTTTCTTAATATGTATGGTGAAGTTTTCTTTTTATCACACATAATTGGATTTTCCATGCATATTTTATACAAAATCTGACTATTTTGCGCAACCTGTAGCATGAAAAAAAATGTGGTGACCCATACTTTTTGTTATATTATGGAAAAAGTCATGTTAAAATCTACATTAGAAACATTCTTTGTATCTTATTTAAAACCCCTATCCCAAATACACCTTAAGTATACTTTAAATGCAAACAAACATCATAAATATATACTTACAACCATGGCGGCGGTAATGTCGGTGTCGGACTGAAATAAATTGGAAGAATACAGTTTTAATTGCACATATTATGTTACGATATTAAAGCATTACATAAAATTGAACGAAGGAGAACACATAATAATGTATTGTTATACAACTCACCCACACATACATATATAAATATATTAATAAAAAACCGAAATAATCATAATACCTAACTGAAATTTTTTTATGACAAACATTTATACGTGAACACACATTGAGAGTTATCGACCTTTGAAATAGAACGATAAAATGACAAATAACACGATGCATGTTAAAAAGTGTGTCTGAGTTCAACGAACAATACACTAACCTTCTGTCTCCAAATCGGATACTTCTGATTTCAGAGCCTGAAACTCAGTCTCCAAATCATCTTTTGACTTCAACTTGGTTTCTGCTGATTTTGGAGCCTCGACCTCGTTCTTTATATCATCGACTACAGAAGGAGAGGATTCAAACTCCACACTCCCGCCAAATGCAGACACAATACACACAGTGATGAATATAAACACGAGCTTCATTGTGTCAAGCTTCTGATCCTTACCTATAAAAACTAGACGCGTTATAATTACCTTTGTTACATCGCCTCTCTTATATACACGTCAACCGAAAAATGTTTTCCTTCTTGTACGTGACTTTGACAAACTGGTAACGCATATTCTATTTTCCTACACGTGACTTCAACAAACTGGTAACGCAAGTTCTATTGACCAATGTATGAAACGAGGCTTCAAGCTTAAACTGGTAGTGTGAGTTTAAAAATTGCATTTAGAATATATTCACAGAGAACATAGACATACACTAGAATTGGCAAATAAGTAAATAAACAGTCCCGACGACTACCATTCCCCACTAAAAAAAAACCGAACACAACAGCAATATATCACAATGTACACCTTACCATAAACTCGTTAATTTATTAAGCAAATAACAGATTTACATTGGATAATACCTTGAGATGAGATTTTACATATTTTTAGTTGTCCCATATTTGTTCATTGAACTTTCCCTATAAGACATTTATAAAGATGAAAGGAATAAAAGTAAAATTCATTACAGACCAATTTCGTAATTCAAAAGTGGTTTTCTTGCGCTGCACTTTGTAAGACTTGGGTATATGTAAGTTATATTTTTTCTCCATGCTCAACATTTTTTAACAAATGTTTTAATACTAGTTTATTTGTATAAATACGGACTAATGAAGAAGAAAAAGTCAATTTTAAAATAATAAAGCACGTAGCATAAACATGATACATCTTTACTCAATACATATCTATTGAGTGCACAGGGTAAAAAATTCGGAATACACACAGTAAGTACAATCGCATTGTGGTATACTTAAAGTGAAGTATCTATTTGAGAGTTTATATTTAAAAGTGATATAACCATTATAACTAATGCATGACTTTTTAAATATTTTTTTAAATAACTGATTATTTTTGTAAAGATCAACGCAATATACTGTTTTGAGTATTCAAATATGGGAAACCCTGTATACCTTGCTTGTAATTCCTCATATTTCATGCTCAAGAAACGTGATATTTGGTATGTTTTTGTTTGTTTTTATGTGCATTTATACTAACATGAACAACACGAAAGGTGCCACATGTGGATCAGTTTTGCTTAGACATCTTTAGCACAAGAAACATTGTCCCAATTGTCGTTACTACAATGCCGTCCATTTTTACCCCCGAATGTTGCATATGGCATTAGACTTATCACCAGTTTTATACTTACGTCAGCAACACAACCTGCGTCATATTTTTGAGCACTTCATGAAAACCTGTGATCAAACCCAGTTTTTGGTGGGGTTCGTGTTGTTCGGTCTTTATTGTTATATGTTGTGTATTGTGTACGATTTCTGTCTGTTTTTCGTTTTTCAATTTCAGCCATTACGGTTTTAGTTCCGTTTTACAGCCGATTTCATTGAGTGTGTAGGCAAAGGTAATATCTTTGGTTAGATTGCTTGTTAACTAAACCGTAAAGTCATTATTAGGTCAGGTATACTACCCTCCTTTCGAAGTAGCATCAGATAGATTACCGGACCAGTCTACTCTTAAAGGAGGGTAGTTTACCTAATTCTAATATCTAGTTAATTTCCCATAGTAGGATACCTTTTACAAAATTACATTATAAAGTTTTAGCTTAAGTCAGTAGAACTATATTAAAACGAGCTGTAATTATTGAAATCAATTCATGGTCGTAAAGTAAATCAAAGTTGTAGGAGTTCAGATTACAACCATTCCACCCACAACTGACCTAAAAATGTCTGGATTTTCCCCACTAATTAACATTTTTTATTTTCGTATATAATACGGTAGTTCACAATACAGTATCCGTAACGCATCCTATTGTTCGAGGAACAGGAAAACAAGTGCAGATTTGATTAAGTAAATAGAATGATTGTTAATCGCTTGCATGTTTTTAAATATGAGTTATCCTTTAGAAGAATCTACCGACGCCAAATTAAAAGTTTGTAGCAACTAAATGTAAACGATGTATTTGTTTAGTTTGATAAAGAAGAAATACCGGCATAGCTAGATATAACAATTTATTATCTTATTACTAACACACTTCTATTTCAATAGTACTGTAATTGTTATTGTTGTTAAATACATCAAATATCATAATTACAAACCTAATCTTGAACTATATATATCTACTTTTTAGAAATTTTTAGAAATTTACCGGTCACGTCACTTTTGTGCGTCGATCCAGTTGTGTGGCAGACATTGCATGTTTCTTTTTAGTAGTTTTTATGTGCTGATCAAGGCAAATATAGTCGTATTTGTCACAATTTTTGGGATGTTGGGTCATCAATGCTCTTTGTTTGCCTTTCTTTACGATTTTGATCTGATCGTCACAGATGAGTCTTCTGTAGACGAAACACGCGTCTGGCGTATTACATTGTAAGCCTGGTACCTTTTTATCAACATGATCTATTGTATCGTTCATCTGTTAATTTCTCTGTCCTGAATGTTCTTCCATTTATTTTTACTGTAGTCCTGTCAAATAATGTTGTCATTTTAGTGTTAATTTAACATTACTATAAAAGCGCGAGGTTTGGCTAGACACAAAACCAGCTTCAAACCATTTTTTTCTATAAATGTCCTGTGCCAAGTCAGGAAAATGGCAGTTATTATCTTCTAGTTCGATTTTGTGTGTGTTGCATTGTCATTTAGTTTATTGTTGCACTTCAGTATTTCTATCGTTTCGTTGTTTTCCTCTTATAGTTTATATGTTTCCTTTACTTTTAGTTTGTAACCCGGATTTGTTTTCTCTCAATCGATTTATGACTTTTGAACAGCGGTATTCTACTGTCACTTTTATTCATGAAAACTTTAATTTATATTGCCTGTCCATGTTGAGCCAACTTTCATTCTGAAAGTAAACCATCATCATACAATGAATATTATCCTTCCTTTTTGGAAATGTTTTAGAACTATTAATGTTTTGTGTTTAGAAATAATGGCAAAGCTTTTGGTCAACATATATATTTAGGTGACACACTCTAATAAACAAGAAATTGTATATAAATTTCAATAAAAATACGAGATACACTCTTTTCTCCTCATACTATATCATGCATACCCTTAAAGACGAAAGACATAAATCATTCAAGTAATAAGAATTTTAAAAATATTTTGTTTAAAATAACCAAGAAACACAACTCTTTTTTTCGATATTACTTTATTTCTAAATCATTTAACTTTAACTTTGACTTTGAGAGGTTTAGCACTATAAAACCAGGTTCAATCCACCATTTTCTACATTTGAAAATGCCTGTACCAAGTAAGGAATATGTAAGTTGTTGTCCATTCGTTTGATCTGTTTTATCATTGGACTTTGTCATTTGATTATGGACTTACCGTTTTCCTCGGAGTTCAGTACCTTTGTGTTTTCACATTTATTTGGACAAATATATATAAGTTTAATATTCAGCTATGACTCTTCTCATTTAATAACAATTTGAGTATCATTTCTTTGTTTTGCAGTCACGTCCTGCCTAACAGTTTTTATTTCACTTTTTTATATCCCCTTTTAATAAGGCGTTCAGAAAATAACGCACATTGTCTTTACAAATCTACTGGTTCGTTCGTACATCTCTTAAAGCGAAGCATTTCTCCTTTAAATATGCCTCTAAAAGTAAAGGATGGGTGGCATGAGGACCTCTCTGAGAACGAATAATTTTCAGTCTTTTTTCGGGATGTCGTGAGGTCTAAGATTCCTGTTTCTCTAAATATTTGGTCTTTGATTACCAACACATCTAAAAACCGCATTTTAGTTTGTGATATCTCGTGTGTAAATTTTAGAAGTGAATGATGTTTGTTAGCATGTTAAAACAATTGTGCTATTTCACCATCTGTACCTTCATTTTAAATAAATCGTCCCTAAACCTATAGAGTTTAATTTATGTTTGTAAAAATACAACTGTTCACGTCCAGATTTAGATGAAACTGTTCACCGTAATCACTGAACATAAATGATCATGATTATAAATACTAAATTTTGAAAATACCTGTCTCAATAAAAAGGAGACAAGATACTTATTTGAAACATCCAGTCGAAGAAGATCAAAAGAAAATACAGAAAAGCATTCAATGGACAATCAAATACTACGCACACATATTTTAAAACCCTTTTAAACAGCTGGTTATAACCTATGAAATCCGGAAAGGTCAAAAGTTCCGGCATTAGTTGATTTGGAACCATGATCTGATAAAGTTTATAACAATAACATTTAATCTACAAGTGTGCAACAATAATCCTAACACTGATCAGTTCTAATAGGAAAAACAAAATCCATGTATAGTCCGTTTGACTTCTATAAATACTCAGAAAATAATTCCTATTTTTTTTTGTACACATATTTTTTTTTTCTTGATGTATGTACATCATGCACATGGTACATTGAAACATTCAAAGCACATGTTTATTGTTTATGTTTTGAAAGGAAGGCTGGCACACTATTCATACTTACTCCATCAAGTAATCAATATAAAAAATAGAAGTAACGTAGAGACATAAGGGCCCAAAATTATGTTATTTATAGTCAGAGCTCGTATATTTCTTACATTAACAAACATCAACAGAAAACATGTTTATTTGTAAAAATGAAGTTTTAAGATTATTTTTTTGAAAGATTTATAGTCAAATAGACTATAATCCACCTTGTGTTTCTGTTAGACGTATTTCTATATATTTGTATCAATCTGATGAGTTCAGCCTTTTCAGCTGATTGTTATATCCCTGTCCCATGTCAGGGAATGATTGGGATCCCGCTAACATGTTTAACAGTGCAACATTCTGTACGTTTGTGACTGAGCCAAGTCAGGAGCCTGTAATTCCGTGGTTGTCGTTTGATGACGTCTTACATTTTTTTTTTTGTGATTTGTTTTTTACATAAATTAGGCCGTTAGTTTTCTTGTTTGAATTGTTTTACATTTATCATTTTGGGGCCTTTTATAGCTTAGTTTAAACAATTTTTTTTTATCAAATACAAATTGGATAAGACACAAGTCAAACAGACTTATGAAGTCTTCTCCATTTCACATTTTAAGCAATATAATACAAAATATTTTTTTTTATAGCTGACTATGAGGTATGGGCTTTGCTCATTGTTGAAAGCCGTACGGTGGTCTATAGATGTTAATTTTATTGTCATTTGGTCTTCTTTTTTTTTTTTATATATGACAAGCAGTTTTTAGATACTCTACGTATCAAACATGACACACATTATCTGATTGGTTCATATTATATAAGTTAACCAAATCTAGAACCCAACCCAGTAGATAATTCACCGTCCGTTTCTTCACCTCCTGCAAAGAGATAGCTGTTTATCTCAACATCTGTCATTGAGTTGTTGATACTGACGGACTGCCATTTTAAAAGGGATAACTCCGCAGCAGATAGTGGTTCTGTACTGGGAACTGTTATTCAAAAAACGGATCACTCCGCAGCACATAGTGCTTTGGTACTGAGGACTGTCATTCTTAAAAGGAACACCACGCAGCAGATAGTGCTTTGGTACAGAGGATCGTCATTCCAAAAGGAAATACTCCGCAGCAGATAGTTCTTCGGTACAGAGGACTGTTATTACCAAACGGATTACTACTCGTATGATGGGAGTTTTGTACAGACATGAATAAACTGTTAATATTTCGTTTTTCTAAATGAATTTATAAATTACGGTCGAAGAAAGATTGAATTTCTTCAATGTATTAAAAGTTAACCTATCTTATTTTAGTTGTTCTGAATCGGTTCAGTTTTTTTTATCCCCTTGATATTTTTATATCAGGGCATATTCAACTTATAGGTTACAAATGCATATTTCGAGGGAGACGGATTTATATAAGTTTTTCTTGTTGTCGAATCCCAGTATTTCTATTGTATAATTGTAATTTGTGCACCTTTGAAAAAATTAAATATTGTTTAAACTAAATGCATATTTATTTGCAATGCATTTCTATAAGGTACTTGTGCTGTGCTCGTAATTATAGTTCTTGATTTATAATAAAAAGAAAAATAAACAATCAATTGAAAAACATGGGTTTAAATATCTGTTACTTTATTTAACGAACATATCCCATCAAACTTACCGAACAAAATTGAGTATACCTCAATCAAGAACTCTCAAATCTTTAGGATTTTAAAAGCTTAGGATGATTAAGTAGAAATAAGTAGAAACATAAGCAACTTCACGTCCTTAACTGACCTAAAAAGAATAGTCAAATTTATCTTGATTGATGAACAGCGAATTTAAGAAAAGTATGGTATAAATCAGGTCAGATGTGATTTTCTGATGATAACCTGATTAACTCCGGGACTGACTATCCACTTGCATACTGTAAACTAACTTGTTTGTTAAGACAATATTTCACGTTAAGCCTTGACAATTTTCGCGATTTTCAAATTTATTTGATGTATTCAAATGAGGGAGCATTCAGGTTTTATATTATAGCGACGATTTATATTCGGATAAATTTTTTATGCGAACGAATAAATCGTTCTCGTAAATTAGTTGATTCACCCCTACAATGCTGTGACCGTCATATCACGGAATTACCCAAACCCCTGTTTTTTGGCTCCAATAGCTCTCCATACTTTTAGAAGTCAACTTTATCATACTTATTTAGAAATTAATGCATGTTCCCTCAACCTGAGGCTATCTATTATCATATTTCTCATGTTTGAGATACATTTTGAGCTCGAATACGATCTTGGAAAATAGATATCGTATGAAACTCGTATTTCTGGAAGGGTGGACTTCCCTTCGGTGTCCCTGCTGTACATATACAGTCGGAAACCGGTTGAAATAGAACAAAAGAATCGAAGCTCTTTGTTAGAGAAGGCGAGAAATGTTTACTGTAATGTTTATTATAGTGACAAAAATTTTAAAAGTTGATAGAAACAAACAAAATTACAATTTTCTTCTCAATAACGAAGTGTTTTGTTTTAAAAACACCATTTGCATCAGTTTTCAATTTATTTAGTACACAGTTAAGCAAAACAATTAGATATAAGTCGACGACATGGGTATCTTTCAAGTTGGATGTAGAAAATGCATAACCTCCGATTTTTTTTTTAAATTACCACGGACGGAAAAAATATCAATCTTTTAGTTCAGTAATTTTCGTGTCTCAAGAAAAAATTCCAAAAAATGGGTAACAATTCTATCGAAAAGAGAAATGTGTGATCGAATAGCTATTTTTTACTGGAAATACTTGACGACAGTCTTTCAAATTGGATGATGAAAATGCATATCTTCGAAAAATTATAATTTTTTGTGTGTGTGATAACTAGGGTTTATAGTCTTCAACCACTAAAAAAATCTAGTCTGCCCTTCCACGAAATTTTTAATTAGATTTTTTTTAAATGTTTATGAATTTTCGAAAATTCCACCTGACAACCGATCAGACAATAGTTTTAAGTTGAATCAATGCAGACAAGATCATTAACTGATGCTCATTAGCTAGGTGATACATTTGTCTTTTAAAATACAACTGACATATAAGGATCGTAAGGGTGCAATGTGGATAAATTTATCGGTTTCCAAGAGCAAAATTAGTAGCGCGTCATCCCTACAATGGCTTCCATTTCTACGATTGAGAAAATGAACTGGCGTAATGGGGAGATAATTTGGACGAAGTAGAATCTTGACTGTATATAAAGTTTCTCCGCGACCTGAAGACTGTTGTGATATATGTGTTTACTGAGGTCTACTCTACCTGCAGACTACAGATGAATACCTATATCAGCATCGCTTGGTGTTTGGGGTTAAGCATTAGGACGAAAAATGACGCTTTTTGCACCTGATGACCAACTTTGTGGCAAATTCCCGCCCATGCATCTACGCCACCTCACCTAAGCCATCCCACCACGTGTTCCCCTATGTTATATTAAAAGGAACCAATATGCTTCAGCAGCAGGGTAAAGCTCATAAATTTGCATTTAATTTGCATATTTTTGCAAATACACAGCATGGCACTAGTAAGTGTTATCTACCGATAGTTATTGATTAACAAAGATTTAAAATATTTTTGTTTGAAGCTTTATTATTCTATAGAAATAACAAGAACGAAACAGTGGGTTTGTAGAAAGTTACAATTGGAACACACTCATAGAGGAATAGGTACATCTATGATTATGTGAAAGTCTACTTGGGACACGCCATCCAAGTGTAGACTACATTGTAGGTAATCGAGCCGCCCCAGGTTTTAATATGCAAAATGAATCCATGATTGGAAAGATGGAGTACTTTCGTAGTTACTCTCACATTCTTTCCCCTGTAGGTATCCAGTGAGGTCATTCCAACCACTAAAGCCGGTGTCCTGCGGAAAGGTCTACGAAATCGTATGTACATAACTCGCTGTTTGTTTCGTCTACCCGAATACCCAAGCTGTGCAGTTCCAGATACGCCTACAAGCAGTAAAATGAATTATTTAAAGTTTATCAGAGTGAAAAACTAGTGTACATTGGTAATAAAATCAACGGCTTTATATTATTTTCAGTCTATTCTACATTTACTAATTTAATATCTACACAGCTACTTTTGCATAAGTACTATTTCTGTACTTTCATGGAAATTAACCTTTGATATTTAGTATTATTTCTTTACTTTAGAATTATTGTAATATTCAGGTACATTGTACTTGTATTTTCCAGTACTTGATTTGTTATAATACCACAAAAAATTATCACAGTATTCCATGGTGGAACATCATAACTTTAAGATATTTGAAATAGACAAACTTTTAAATTGCTGAAAATGTAACCGTGCAACCAAAAATCTGTAGTACTTAAATTTCAAGTACAAATCAGATACTGTAAAATACAGGTACAAAATGTACCTAAATATTACAAAAATTCTTTAACAGTAACAAAATAGTGCTGAAGATCAAAAGTAGATTTCCAGTACTACAGATTTTTGGTACAGAAGTAGTACCTATCCAAAAGAAGCTGTGTTGTGTAGTTATCTTTCTTACGGCTGATTATGACAAGATATATAGCAGTGATCTCAAACATAGATTACACAACATTCATTCTAATACTTTTAGTGACGGGTTACATTTACTGGTGGTCAGCGTAGGTAAATTATGAAATATTTTTTTATGTCACCGAGAAGAATAAAATGTGTTAAAATCTATGAGATTGTTTTGATAATGTCCAATGACATAACATATTGTATACCCTAATTGTTAGAAGTTTTTGCTGAGATAATTGGCTCATTTAGAAATCAGTCAACAAATTATTTTTATTTTATACAATAAGTTCACCCCGCAGTACCGTTAGCATCTTAACTGTTATCAGACTGAAAGGGATGATAACAAACTTTTAAGGACTTTTAAAACCTTGAATCTCCAATAGAGTGCTTTTGAATAATGAGATATGGACTTCACTGAACTAGTTTATATATATATATTTATTTAGGGTCCAGCTGAAGGACGCCTCTGGGTGCGGGAAATTCTCGCTGCATTGAAGACCTGTTGGTGGCCTTCTGCTGTTGTCTGTTCT